>DWFO01000882.1:0-17797 GCA_018246595.1 Mimoniades nurscia nurscia
AAATTATCTTATCCGTTTAATCGTTACGTCACTGAGCTATCTATAAAAGACCGATGAAGAGCACGATCCAGAGGCTAAATAGGACGTTCATAGCGGTCTTTTTATTTCCTCCACGGTTAAAGTGCACCTTTTTTCCTTGTTGCCGGTTACCTCGGTGCTATATTGTAATATGTTGTAATCTGTATTAGACCGCTGATATAATACTGCGCAATGTGCCTCGCTCGTGGTATAATATGAATATCTAAAAAACAATTTAGCAGGGAGAATTGTCACACAATATTGGGTTCATTGTGTAAAAGATTAACGATAATATTGAATTAGTTACATTGTAATAAAATATAAAAGATTAATACAGTAAGAAACATTTTTGTAGGAAATATACTCATAGATATTCAGAGGAATCTTTGAAAAATGACACTCAAATAGTAAATGCCTGGAAACTTTTCGTTATTAGAGTTTATTTAGAAGACTCTTTTCCATCGTATGATCCCGTATTCCTTTGAGCAACACGGTATGGTTGAGAATATTTTCGTGTCAAATATTATAGTGAAAACTGAATAGTATATATAGGGTAGGTATATTAAAAACATTATAATAAATTTTAAGTTACCACTTATCATCGTAGAAATAAAACGTTTTTTTTTTCATTACATTATGTACAGCATCTCTACGGAACTAATTTAGTATTGCTATGAAATCAATAGAAAAAAGAGACCTATTTATTTTAATGTGTACATCAGCAATTTTCGTTCGCAGACGAGTTAAGAAATCCTAGTCCTCTCATAATTAATCGTTTGCATGATGACATGCGGAGTACAATCACGTACATAAATTATAAACTCTAAATGAATGGATGAATAATTAAAAGAATGAAAACAACTGCTTAATTCACAGTCTTCAAATGACCTTGTACCTTCAAAGTACCTTTAAATTATTTTTGGCTAATTTGACATTTTCTATTGATGGGACTGATTAATGGCTCAATGAAACTCTAATATTGATCATTATCACTATTAGTTGTTGAAGCCCAGTGCTGGACATAAATCTCCTTCAACGCTCTATATGATTAAAATAAGATATAAAATACTAAATCCAATAATATTGAATAAATTCGACATTATTACCATTCGTTTCCTAAAAATATACGGATATGATTGACAGTCAAAGTTAAACACATTTTTTTTTAAATAAGTACCTGATGTTTCGTTAGTACTGTTGGTGTCAAGCGCTATTGCCTATCGAGAAATCCTAGGCTCAAACCTCGGGTCGGGCACTATTGAATTTTTCTACCTTAAATTTTCGAGTAGTGGCTCAGACTGACCCCGTTCCGCTCAGACTCCGGTGCATGGCAATAGACTCACCACCTATTTCATGTGGGACGTAAAGGTAAGTAGTTAAACGTGGGAGTGTGCTCCCACCTCCTCTCCTACTCCTCTGTCTACTTCTTCGGTGATTACAGGATGTTACGTTTAAATAACTACCAGACAAAGCAACGAAAATAAAATATCATATTAAGCCACATTTGACTTTGTTGCACAATTTGTGCAGCGCTTCCCAGCTTAGATATCTTTGTACAACGTATACCATTTAATCTTTGAAGTAATCAACGGGGAGTCTGAGTCTCTTCGATCAGATTCGCGAGTGGCTAACTTGCAGTAACAGTTGGGTGAATCTTCTCGAAGGCTTTTAAGGCTATTCAAGAGCTTTCCTATTCAACTATCTGCAGTGGAGCAATGTGGGTGATTTACTCCTTACTATTCCTTATCACTACTTCTTTGCAGTAAGGCCTCGTTAATGGCATGGAATTTGAACTCAAAAATATACGCTTCTTGTATCATAATATTCTCGCTAAGCAAACAATTTATATGCAAAGTAAATAACAGCGACCCTGACATGTTAATATGACATATTTTACGTAAGACGTAATAGTCGTAATGACATCATATAATATTAATATTTAAAATTTATAGATTATAAATTGAAATTCGGTTCTAACTTGAGTCAATATGTTTCCTGGCAATTGCAATGATGTAGAGCGATCTGGAAAACATTAGTCCCCGGAGCGTTCAAAAGGATAAAAAATATTTTTCCTACTTCTACAAAAAATACGTCCATTTTTCAAATAATATTGCCTCTAATTCTTGGCCATGTTGGCCAAACTACCTTGATTAGACTAAATAGTTCCTAAACTATTTTTGGTACGTTTGAAACCTTTCGATACCGTTTATTTGATGTCGTCCATATTTATCAATACCGTTGTAAGTTGAGTATTTCGTAATATTCCGTCGCAGACATACATATTAGTATGTGTACGAGTAGTGTGTTCCTAACTTTACTATTAATCCTTCATGCGCGGTCACCGTCATAAATTCTTTTAAATTCCGCCATCGGTCTCGAGATCTCAAGAAAATTGTTACCCTGTAACTTGCATCCTCCTTATCCTCATCCTCATTCTTTAGGAAAATCTGAGTTGTCATTACTATTCGTCTTTGGATTATCCTACCCTCTCTATTCTAGTCCATTTCTTTTCCTAAATATCACAGTTTTGGTCTGACGTAAAAAAAAAACTGTTCCAATAATTTCTATAATGTTTTATGGTTCTTCAAATACCATAATGTACGTTAAATTTTAGTAACTATATTTTAATTTCACTATTGAACTACAATAAATTGTTCGTGCGAGCCGTTCACAAGAGACTTACAAGAGTTTTACTTTTAAAAGAAACTACGAGTAGCGTTGATAATTCTCTATTGTTTGAAATATAGTGGTCTTGAAAAGAATTGAAAAGCGTACCGAATGGCATAAGTATGTTACATTATTTGTCAAGTAAATATTGACGACTCGACATATGTATTTCGTCGTTGATTCCTCACGCATTGCCTACCTACGTACACCTAATAAATTGCTAAGAAAAAACAGTTTAGTGATAAAATGAAATTGATGCTTTCGACCTATTTTTATTAAAAAAAGGGTTATACAAGTAATAATACAGCAAAAGTCGGAAACAGAAAATTTGATTGGTGAAATTACACCACACATATAGGTAAGCATAGGTAATGTTAAACAAGATATTGCCCGTCTCCGGAATTATGGGATTCTAAGAGTATTACAATGAATCACGTTAAAGGGATTTTCGCAAATCATTCATAATAGAGGGCTTGTTTACGAAGCAGTAAACAATACTAACATTAATTTTGATTTTTGCAGACATAATCAGCTTACAAAAGATTATACACTGAACTATAGTTTCGCATAATAGGTAAAATTTATAGAAAACAATGTATAATTCGCACAGAACAAAGGTAAAAAAATCGTTAAAATATCGGATAGATATTCGCACAGTATTACTTATTTTTATTATTGGTGTTGGGAGCAGTTTGATAAAAGTAACCAAATTTATAACTGGTTTATAAGCACATACTATTTAAAGACATTAATGTCGGTTGAATTCAATCACCGTGTAATATTATTAATATGTCTGTTTCTCATAGACTTATGCATCGCACGATGGAGAGTGGTCTTTTTGTGGATCCTGTTACAAATCTATAATCAGGATTTCTTGCTTTGACAGATGAGGTCGATAACTTTAGTTAATTCTTGTCAGTTCTGTGCTGAGAAAAACATTATTGCATTTTATTCTACCCACCATCTAAATGTGCTCGACTTTCTGTGAAATAAGTCGCGTATAAAATACACGAAAGCCATTAAACATTTATGAAGCAAATTTTATAGCTGAGGTAACGAGACACGAGGCAGCATCTCAATTATCAAAGTTTCGAAGTTCGGGCAGCATAGTGCTAAAAGTTAATAACAAAACGGAATTTTATTCTTCGTCATATAATTTCGAGTCACGTTTATCGTGCATTAAAAGTTACGATCAACTTCAGCGACTACACTATCGTCGGAACGCAAACGGTCGCGGGTGGCCTTAACGCGGGTAAATATTACGTCACGAGAGATAACGGCATTCAACATAAACATGAACTTCCTTGCAAGTGTGTAAGATACCTTATCTTCGATATCTTTATTCTGCTAAAGCACAGGTGAAGCAATCTATCTCTTCATACATATTTAACTAATAATAATAATAATAATATATTTATTGCATTATATGTACATGTACATTGTACAATACAACAACCTTAACAATTCAAGTTAAACAAATGTATGTTTTATTTACAAAAAGTTTAACAGTTTAATAAGAAGTTATTATATTAATATTGACTCAAGTTTGTTTTTTTAGGATGGTCTATCAGTTTCGTATATGTTAGGTACCTTAAAATTTAAAATGTCCACTATTTTTTGATGCTTACAAAATTCAATGTCATATTGACTTTGACACTTGACAGATGGAATACTTGAGAAATATTTGAATTATTTTGAATAAGTTGAATTGTTTCAATTTGTAATCTTTTATGTACACAACAATAATTGTTGAGATTATTATAAACTACTTTCTAAAAAAAATAGAATAATCGCTATGGATGACGATGACTATTGGAACACTAGTGAGACGAAGGCGAAAGCATTCAGTTTTGATGACGATGTGGTATTGTTACTACAATTTACTAGACCTGATCAAATAAACAAATCAATTATGTGGCAAAATTATAACTTAATGTATTACCAAACAAGGTGCTTGATGGGGTAGGCACGGAGCACCAAATATCTCAATCCTTACAGATCTGACTTATGTTCATCACTTTACTCATACATATACACGATCTTCGAAGACATCATATTTTCATGTCATATATAAGTATGTCAATATTTTTTGATATTCTCTTTTTACAGTTATCACCCCAAGAAATTTTGGCCATCAGTCAAAAACCTTATTCCGGTCAAACTGAAGAGAGTGTGTTTAGCAATGCAAACATCAGTACTGTTAAAACTGATATGGTGCCACTGGCTAGCCTTGTATCACCTAAAATCCTGGAGCTGAGTAAGTAAAAAAAGTGCTGTAACGTATTTCTATACTCTCTGCCTGCTCCATTTAACTAGACAGCTAAACCTACATATATTCATTTCTATACTCATACGAAAGTAATCAAGTGCCAGGCACAAAACACACTCATTTATCACACAAACATGTCCGAGGTGGGAATCACTCAACCTATGGCTCAAAATTCTGAATGACTAATCATTGCACCAACAATGCTACATTCAATATTTTACTATTCTATCTGAGATTGATAGGATGTAACACACCCTTTAAGAATACACATGTGTAGGACTAGCCTGACACAATATCAGATGTCCTAACTTATATGTAAAAAGCAATGTCAAATTGGACCCATAGCACCAAGAAATGTAATGTGTTCCAGTTGTTCTCGCCCAATCTGGCAAATATCCCAATAATGCCAAACCAGATCCAGTCCAGACAATTGAAGTATCGTTGAAGCGACTAGCCTTGGGTCGTAGCTGTTCACTAACTGCACATCGTAGTATGAAAAGCAAAACGGAATTGCTTGACGGTGCGATTGCCATTGGCGATGGGAATGCTATATTGACTGTTAGTAAGTCTATTTTTATTACTCAATCAAATAAGCAAATCATTCTGCTTAGTTTTTGGTAACAAAATATTTGTGACTATCAAAAAAGTTTACTATCCATCAAATTATATGTATTCAGGGCTGAGGCAGGTATCATTAGCTTGTTATTTCTAGCAGTAGCCTATTTGTAATTCCACATTACATTCAATCTGTATGTTAAATTACATCCAAATTCACCCAGCTGTTTCAGCACAATAGAGAAAAAATATACACAAAAACATTGCCAATTATAATACATATGTACATACATACATAATATATTATATAACATATTATATTGAGTTATAACATTGAAATGTTTCATTCCAAGGTGGTGCTGTTTCTGATTCAGACACTCAAGAAGAAACTGGTGTATGAATTGCTAACATCCAGACCGTTAGCCTTGAACCATTACATCAGCTTCCTGCAGAGTGAGGACAAAATTAGTGAATTAACAGATTTGCTCACGTGAGTAACAGACTTGCGAAATCAATTTGACAGCTCAGATCTAGTAAAAGCAATTGTAAATTATATTTTGTTTGCTAATGTAATTCTTCTCTTTGATTCAATTCAAACGATCAATTAAGAAAACTTTGTTACAGAATGTTGGGGCGAAGCCCCGATGCTGCTGTGAGTAGGAAAACTGGATATATAGATATATATAATTATTTATATATGCTTCCTAATGTTTTATGTGTATGTATTTATTTATTTAAATTAGAGTGCCAGCTGAGGCTAGGGTGCAGTGGCGCACTTTGGAGGCGGCCTTTGTCAAGCAGTAGACTGAGATAGGATCATGATGATGTCAAAAAGTATTCTATTTTAGATTTACAAATTCGTAATTCTGCTCAGGCTTTTCCATTGACCAATCATAGAATATTCTGGCTACTACTACTTGGCTATTTGCATATATATGGAATTCATAGCTAAGAAGTTTCCCTATAATTGAACTATACATGGGTTTACTGCATTATTACTTGCACAAATTTAAGAAGTATCCCATTCTATAAGTGGGTTCCTGCATGGCCGTTAATTAAATTTTCTATACCACAGCAAAAAATGGTGATTTTTGGTAATAGATGTATCAATACCAACACCTTGTCAAGACTCAAGGCAACAATGTGGAGACTTTGGTGAGGAAACTGAACAATCTTTTAGCGAATCACTTCAACCAGCCAGGAGTAGACACTCACCAAGCCAAAATGGTGGCTGACTATATCAAATTCCTAGGTAAGTGAAAAAAAAAAAAAATAACTACACGCCTGTAATCCCCGAAGAGGTAGGCAGAGTTAATTAACTCAAAGTTAATTTAACACTGGGAACACAACAGGTGTACCATATATTAGCATTCCAACATTATTGACATTGTATCAATTTGAATGGAATGTTCCAGCAATTTCAATTCATATCAGATGTGTGTTAACCTAGGATAGTTAAATGAAAACGGAGGACAGTTATATTCCAAAATTGAGTAATTATATTATTATTCCAAAAATATTTTCGTTATTCAAAGTAAAATCTCGGTTTTAGAGTGGCAAAGGTGCGTGAATAAGCCCGAGCTGAATAAGATGTCACCCCTTAAGTGCTTGGAGTACTGCTGCGCGAATCATTGGCACGAGGGCGCTGGGAACGCTATGTCGCCGCTGACTCTGTGTCAGCGACAACAGGTACGTATCAGACAAGTATATGATATTGTCAAAAGTGAAGAATAGATGGCGCTCTCCAAAGTTTGATAAGCTTTAGCTTTAAGTATCATTTACTTTATTATTGTCAACAGCAAACAACCCTATGCCTAAACTCTATAAAAATTAAGTATACTTATGACTAACATATGTAGAGTGTGTAGGTGTCGTATGTTATATCAGTTTCTGAACGCTTAACGTTAAGCTAAGTTTATTATATTAACACATACCTAACGTAAAACTTAACACTCCCATATGGTCTTGGGCTTAGTCGGTCACTAATGAGAGTCCTTAATTTCGTTCACAATCCAGTGGCGAACTAGTTCAATCTTATAGTTTATTAGTTTTTTTCTTTAATAATTTAGTAAAAATAATAAAGCCAAATAAATTTTTGATTATTGTAAGTTCTGTTTATTTTTAGTTTAAAAACACAAAGTATTGCATTAAAAGTTCAAACTTTTATTTATGTTACATTAGATTTTTTATACAGATAATAATCAAAAATAGAAATCATTAAGAATTGAATGAAGTCCGTTATTGATGGTGATAGGGCCTTATTTAATATCGATATCTAAATATCAAGAACTAACGACCTAAGAGCGGGATCATCGATGACCGTTCAGGAACTACCCAAGAGTATCTATGGAAGTTCGATACATACTTAGTTCTTGTTCGCAGATCACGCCTCTCCAGTACGACTGGGTGGTGTTGCACGTTCACGCTAGAGCCGACAGATGGGACATCGTCGAATCTCTATTCACTAAAAAGGTAACTGAATTAATTGCAATTATTTGTTTGATTCAAACTTTTGTGATGAGCACAAATGTTTGTTATGTGCCTCAGTGTAAATTTAACAATATATTACATATAGTAAATTATATATTTAGTAATATATATATTTATGTACATACATGTAATTATTAGATGCTGAGTAACCACAACAGGGACTAATTGGGAACAGATGGTTATGGGTTGAGAGCTCCCAAGAAATTTATATAATTAAAGTTAATGTTTTATGTGTATTTTATGTTGCTTTCGGAATAATACGAGATGAGACCGCCAGACTACGGTAACCATACAAGACCAGGACACCTGCCTATGTATTTATTTGATATAATTAAGTTACAATTCAATAAAATCGGTAGGTACATTGTTTAATAATACAAATATGTCCAAAAGGTATTATACTTATAGGGACATTAACATTATAATTAATTGTTTAGTTAATATTAATCATGTGTTCATGTGTGTGCACGTGGTGTGTCCGTGTGCGTGCGTGCGTGCGTGCGTGCGCGCGCGTGCGGGTGCCTGTAGCCACTACAGGCGCTCAGCACACCCGCAGGACTGGCTGGGGCGCAGCGCGGTGTGCTCGCACGTGCCGGCGGAGGCGCTGCTGGCGCGGCTGCGCGCGCTGCGCGCCGGCGCCGCGCTGCTGGCGCTGTGCGCGCGCCGCGTGCCCGGCGCCGACGAGCGCCTGCGGCTCGCGCACAAGTACAAGGTGGCGCTGACGTGGCCCTACTCCTGCGTAGCATATGACACTATGCCATAGGCGGAGAGCACGGCGAGGCGAACGTCCTACTTGTTCATTAATTTTTCTACCGAGCAATGAATTGTTGATGAACGCCTGGAAGAAGTCTTAAGCAATAAGGCCCGCCCTTTGCTTATACTCCACTGTTCTATGCACAATCATGTAGTGTAAACATAGTTTCTTACCTACTTGTGTAGCCCTCGGCCCAGGGCTCACCAGCTCCATGAAAATTCAATGAGCTCTAGTGGACCTACTATTGTAAATTCAATAGACCTGGTATTTTAGGTTTATGAGCGAATCGTGACTAATATGGCATGCACTGTAGGTTACGTTAATGATGTTTAATTTATTAATTTTTTTGTGTATGGAAAGAGTGATGGATGTAGGAGGAGGGTATCGGGTCTGAACGATAGAGCTATTTTATTATTCTCTGTCTACCCCGTATATAATATAAACCGTGGCGTGATTTTTTTTCGATCCTTTTATCGTACCACTGCTGGAACACGGTTCTCCTCTCAGAATAAGAGGGTTAAGGCCATAGTCTGCCACGCTGGCCAAGTGCGGGTTAGCAGACTTAACACGTCTTAAAGAATATTTTTTTTAATAATATATGATATAATAATGCGTTATCAATTTGTTGCAGATCCATTCGGTGGTGATAGAAACGCTGGCGAAGCAGAGGGACCGCGCCGCGCTCACCAACTACAAGCTGGCCCTCAGCCCGCAGTCCGAGGAGCACATCCTCGCCGAGAACACTCTGCGAGATCCGGTGACTGGGCATTTTAGGACAATTTCACATGATACACTCCCAGCTTTGACCAGGCCGTTGGTCAGTGGTTAGTGAACCTGAGTGTTGATCGGGGGATCGTGGGTTCGATTCCGAGAGTTGTGAGATGAGCACAACTATTAATTTTGAGTCTGGATACGAGAATTTTTGAATAAATCGTTGGTTTAGCCGTCTGGTTACTGACTGCTTTGGGATCAGGATTTGTGAGGAGGTCGGAGATGTTCCAAAACATTATATTATTTTCATATTATATTAAGTTTGATATGAATTGCGTTCCTAATATTGTGTCCTAAGTTGCTTAACTCCCCACATCGTTCCAAAAAAGTTAGCGGACCGAAGCACCAGGATTGGTGGCCCCCATTTTTAATACAATTTTTTTTTTGTTTCAGTCCATCAAATGGAAGAATTAATTCACTGGCCCTCTATCTAATGGACAGGTAATTAATTTGAAAGGCTTAGATATTGGAGATGTGAATTATACAATCAACTTAGGATTAATTTTGTCATATGGCAAGTATAAAACTTATTCAATCCTGTCTAAGCCCTAAATTACTGTTGTACAGCTGTATAATCGAAACGCACGCTGGGATAGTAACTGTAGTCCGGGTAATATGAGAGAGATGGGGTGGGGGAGGGAGACGGAGACGGAAAGAGAGAGAGAGAAATAAACATTTAACAGTACAATTTTTTTCTTTCTCCTTCCTCTCTGTTCGTCTACTCTTGATGTCAGCAGGGTTAATAGCTGGTTTTCAGTGCTTGGTCAGCATGTTGCATTGTGGGTGCGCCACGCTGGTCCAGTGCAGACTAACAGCAAACTTGTCAACAAAGTAATTACATAAGCGTAATTTTGCTCAATGTTTTTTATTCCACCGTCATTGTAAAATAAATGGCGCGTGACGGACTCGAACCTCAGATGTATCAGAACGAAGTGTGACAACTACACAACTACCTTATGAGTGCATTTTAAAAATATTGTTATATAAGCGATTTATTACTATAAATTGTAATCATATTTAGCGTTCAATATATTATGTATTAGATTGTAATTTATTTAATAAATATATTCAGAAATACCGGTTGTGTCATTTACTGCTGTAAATTTAATTATAATTAATAATTGATCCAAACTGAAAGTTAAACTAAACGATGAAACTAAGAGTTGATCATGATTAAAGAAAGAAAAAAATAAAATACAAGCAAAGCAAGAAGAAATCCTACGTTTTATTCATCGTCACAATTGCACGCGTTGTCGTCCACGTGGACGCCGCACAGCCGCAGCACGAACACGCACAGCGTGACGCACAGCAGGCAGCGCAGCAGCCGCCCGCACGCGCCGCAGCTGCAGCAGCAACACATCCCCACTGCCGGTCGCTGCTCGGATACTTCCGTCTAAGTACACGCGTGAAAAAAACACCCTTGAAAAATTGGCACTTAGCTTATTCAGGCACTATTTTCTTGTTCTTTCACTTGTTTATATGTATATATCTTGATTCTCTCGGTTTTAAATATGGTGAAAAAAAAGTATTTAACTTCACTTCACAGTATATATTTAGTATAATTTTCTCAGTCGCTAGATTTTCTTTAACTGGCCAATTTTAAACAAGCTACACAATAAGTATAACCAAAGACCAATGACACTGGTTTATTTTATTGAGAACTGGACACACTGACTAATGTTTAACGAACCACAACTTTGTGATTCATGTTTTTGAATAGCCTTACCTAGTTAATGAATTGAAATCCTAGAAGGTGTAGACTTAAATGATAATAAATGACTTCCAGTTATTTCATTTATTTGTTTTCATATCATAGAACTAGAGATGAGAACGAAAGAGATAAAACTGTACCTATACTCGTTTAAGTGAACATCTTGATAAGTCGTTTTACAAAATGATTTCCGCAATCAAAGCGTCATGACGGAAGGCAGATTAAATATTTGGTATGACGGCTTTGTAAACTGGCATACAAATATCTACTGTTTATACTACATAATTAACTTTTACTGTATTTTTTTGAGATTGAAAGTGGCGCCATCTGAGAATATGAAGAATAATAACGAGCAATATTATCGCTTTATAACTTTTATTAAAACATCATAGTTACATTTTTAAAACGAAATAAATAATGATTACTCGCACAGACAAGCATACACACACGTATAGACGAGCGTGCAGAAACATACGCGCACAAACATACAAACAGGTAGTCAAAATGCCATCGCGAAGTTTTTAACTGTTGACAGTCAAATTGTAGCAGTGTGACTTTTTAGTTGACCTCGACAGTTCTAGACTTACAGCATAACGCACATTTGCCATAACACTCGGTAGGAGTAGATAGTACCTAATCAACTAAAACAGCACAAAGCAGGTTGTTTGTATATAAAACTTCGATCTAAATACAATTTTTCCTGCGCTATATTTTGTAGTTAGAATCTTGTGTGATCGTGAGAAGGCTGCTACCACTAGCCCGCTTAGGCAGTTGCCTCAAATAGCCAATTAACCCTGTAGCTGTCAATTTGTTCGCGATCTGTAATAACACTACAACAACTAATCGTACAAGCTTACATTTCATAATTTAGTCAAAATTCAAAACAATACACTGTATAACACCATCACATCTTCCTCAAACGTTTCTTCTTTGCTGCCCTTGGACAAAAGCGGTATGACTTTGCTGCGCATGGCCAGGTGGCTTGGCCCACATGGATTGACTATGGTTCAAAGGTACAGGGGTCGCTGTAGGATTCATGATACTCCCCATGATCTTACCCTGATTCCCGTTTGCTGGTTGAACATATCCGTTTTGTAATCTGGTTTGTTCTTGATGCGTTTGATCTTGTACACTTACAGGGTTTGTCGTTGTTTGATATGAGTTTGGGACTCCATTATTGGTCATATCTACGTTTCCTTGGCTTCCCGCCAATCCCATTTTGGTAGCTGCAGGATTATTCGCAACTGTATTACTCGCTGTTATGCTTTTTAAATCCCTATATACCTCTTCTATAACTGGTTTCATGAGGTTCTCAGTTAAATAGTTATAGGTGTCCGCGTATAGTTGTGGGGGATTGCATCTTCCCATGCAATGATTTGAATAGGTTTTTGGGGTTGTACGCGACTCGGGGGTTCCATATGTTGACATTTTATTGCTGCCATAGTTGTCGGTCTGTTCTGATAATGCTACTTGGGGACGTCCGTAGCTGTGGCGGGTCCACTCTCCTATTGATGAGGGCTGATATGTGTTGTAGGGCTGATAATATTCGCTGTAATAAAAACGATAAATGAGACCATTAATACTGGCTGATGGGAGAGTGATGAATGTAGAAGAAGCGCGGCAGGTGTGTACGGATAGAGATATTGGGCACTCGGACCTAGCGTGAGGTATGTATGTATACTTACCAATTATCGCTCTCCATATAACTCATAGTAAGTTAATTTTATAATAATTGCGTACAAAATGTACATATATTTCCAAATTTAAAGAAATAATATTCTATACTACTGTTACAATTTATACTTATTTTCCAAAATAGAGTAAAAGGTTTTGTATGTTATAAATTATTCAAAATTTAATAATGACATCCATATTCATCTTTATAAAAATCTATAAACCATTCACACTATGGTGAGAATTTTGATTGAATTCAAACCAGTGTTATTTTCATCTGCATAGTTTAACATTTAATTTTTGGTTTAATATTATTTAAAGAAAAGAAATCAGAATGTGTTGTTGCAATTTTTTCGGCAGTTTGCGATGTATATTCTGTTTTACATTTATCGCTTACATTTTGCATTTGTGTGGAATAGAGTGCGACTGTCAGTGTAGCAAATGTTGTGGAGATGAAAACGATCCATATGACAAATATTCGTAAAAGGCTATTGATACTTATTCATAATTAAAACTAACATTTAATTTATTTCTGCTTGCAATAGTTAATTTTTATTGTTCTGTCCTTTTTCTTAGTTGTACTCAGCGCAAGTAAGCATTTTCTATTGGCATTAGATTTGGCTATAATTTTACAATTTGTGTATAATACCTCGCTTAGTTGACATAAACTTTATGGAAATTGTCGCTGGCGCTACTACCAAATAATATACTCTTATATCGTCACGTCAAGCGTTTGCGAGATAGGCAGAGAGTACAGAGTAGGTACCTAATATCTATCCAAGTAAAACTGTGCGATATAATCTTTGCAGTAACAAATAAAACGTACAAACTTCAAATAATTTTAATGATTATTCACCGGCTTTTCAGTTTTCACATTAATATCACAGCCGCAACAAAAACACATTTCTGTTTCAACACCAACAACAGCAGCGAAATGTAAAAGTTGTACACAACACTAAAATATATGTTAACTATTCCCAAACAATTTTTAAAAACCAGATCTTGCGCATAATTGTCGACAGAGAGAATATCAAGTCTATTACAATAAAAAATAGCTTACAAATAAATCGGATTTCTGCTGTGTTTTAGTAATCCTCAGATTCCCACGTTTAACGGCAATTGTTGCAACCACATAGACGTATTAACATTGCATATAATGTAAACCAACTTATGCATCTCAAGCACCGGCAACAAAGGTCGCCGCAACAACAACAACAACATTTCTGTTTCAACAACACAATTGGATTTTTATATTTATTCCGCTGGGTATCGTATTTAACGAAATGGAATGAATCGTATACAACATTAATATTTTATTTTAAGCAGCTGTTTTATAAACATTAAACCCTTGCGCGTAGCTGTCTATAAAGAGAGCATAAACAATACTTTTAGCAATAAATAGAATAATTTTTACTGTAGTTTATTAATCGTCAGTTTCACATGAATCACAGCAGTTTTCGCAACCGCACAAATGGAATAACATTGCACATAATGTAATACAACACATGCATCTCAAACACCGGCAACAAAGGTCGCCGCAACAACAACACATTTCTTTTTCAACACTAACAACAAACAGTGAAACGTAAAAAATTAACACAATTCAATTGGGAATTTTCCCTATTTATTCCGCTTGTAACGAAGCTAGTAAAGAGGTATGAAAAAAAATTGAATAAAGAATAAAATGAAAAAGAATAAAATAAGATTATTTACGTTATATTTAGAATGTCATTAGTCACGTATAAAAACGTTAAGCACGTGCACATTCTTGTTCATAGCGAAATGTCAATTATGCTAATATTAATAATTTCTACAATCTTTAATAGTCTTCAGTTTCCCACGCTCCACAACAGTCTTCACAACCACACAAATGGAATAATAAAGTACAAAAAGTAATACAACACAAACACCGCAAACAGCGATCGCACTCGGGACCGCAACAACAACAGCACATTACTAACAGAACAACATCAGAAACTAAGCGTTTACAAGATGTCCGCAAGTTTGTTTCTCTGTATTTCTGTTGTGTGAATGGTTACTAATATCAGTTTTCGGTTCGGTCTCCGACCAAATTACTTGAATGCGATCATATATTATAATAATGTAGTAGTAAATTCATAGTAGTATATGTAAATTATTATCTTCCACAATATGCCCGATTCATGCTGCACCTATGTAGGTACACTTAAAATTTCTTGAATCTATATTTCAGTTATCTGTAAATGAATAGTTATTTCACAGTTAAGTCCATGCTGTTAAATACTATTTTTTATTAAATGTTTATAATAAAGGTTTTGGATAATATTTTAAAAATAGTCTTGATTAATCGAAAAAAGCTGAAACAAGTAGGTACATACGTGGTAAAAAGAAGACGTAATTTTTTTCCTCAAGGCTCATTTAACAAAGTTACATTTCATGCTAGATGCTTTTTTATAAATTTAACTTAAAAGTACACAAAGTTAGTTGAGTTTTTCGGTATAAACAAGATGATTTTGAATATAACTGTATAAACAATTTGCTTAAATGATGACTGTCTTATTGATTGATGGTTACTTGACGTGGTGTCGTGCTGTGCTCTGTCAACTTAATTCTTTATAATACTCTGCACAGCGCATTATACAGTTTTTATAACCAATAAAATACAATAAAAAAGTGTCCTCTCTACAAAACAACACTACAGCTATAATGGGTAAGAACATAAAACTGTCTTATCACAGTAAAAACCTTTTGAAAATGTTCAGTGCAGAACTGAATTAAATATTCAGGGCAAAACAAAGTATGGGGACTATAAAGAAGTCTAAGCAAGAGTGTTTGCGTTACGATTTACAAATAACGGTGAGAGAACATGGATTATAATGACAATCTGTCTTCACAATGCCATCTTTGTCAATAATAACTTTAGTCCATCATTGATGGATTGGTCACCACTGAATGTAAGCTGTAGACTATTTAAGAGTTTCTATTAAATAAAACATTGATTACTATTAAAATGTATAATCAATTAAACAAAAATATATAAAATAACAATTACAAAAATGATTCATTCGTCGCCGATAAATAAATGACATACGTTATAAATTTTAATTAAATCTCATTGGAGTCTTCATGGGAACGATTGCTTTTTCCAGTGCTTATGGAATCCAGTATCTTGGAACAACTGCTCCATGTCTTCGCGATCCAGGGTTATGGATGGCTGTTAAATCGACAAAAATAAACTTAAAACAAGAAATAATATTATAGGCAAAAATTCCTCAGGGAAGACGTAACTTCAGCACTGGACTTAAACATGTTCATGATGATAAAAAAATAAGTTAATTAGCTATTTTCAATCCATAACTGTGACACGCACAGCGACAATGCACTTTGGTGCCATCTATTATTAAGTTGCAGCGAATATTAAAAAATGCAGTAATTTACATTTACTGAAGTTAAAGTCGAATTATAAATAAAAATCTTAGTCCTTTGTCAGAGTCCCTGACCCAAATTCCTAAAGGGTAACTTTTATCGAGATCAATAGAACCGTTTCGCGGAAACTACGAAATCTATCATACAGGCAGATGGGACACCTGATGGTATTTGTCCAGTGTGAGTGGTGATAAACATCACCACTCTTTACGAGTTCCATCGTGTCATTCCACATTCAACATGCGCGGGAATACATCACATTTACAATTAGTAGATATTATTAGGTACTAACAATTGAAGAACGTCGTAAAATCTTCTCAAAGCGTTTGCTTATCAGCGCATCCGCTCCTGGCCTATGGAAAGTCAACCGTAGAGTTATTTAAAAACAACACCTGAACAAATAAGTACCTACATACGTGTATGTAAGCAGAGATGAGTGGAACAAGCATGTCGGGTCTGTAAGGATAGAGATGTCTAGCGCTCGGTGCTCTCTGTCTATCCCTGGAAGAACCTGGAGTGATTATAATGTAACATAATACATGAATACTCATAGCGCTATTAGACCGGATGCGTTCGCGGATCTTGAGTGGTCTTTAATGTTATGCAATAGCGGATGCGATTTGTTGGGTGACCATTAATGGCAAAGATATATGAGCTTCTTCGTACTTCTAAGGTTCGTTAAGAAGTTCTGCTCTATCGATTATGAAGATATTAGCTAACAGTCGTAACTGTATGGAAGGCTTTTAGGCAGTTCAAAACTTACAAAAATATTGGATAGCAAATAGTCAATATCTCCCATAATGCCAATTGGAGCAGTGTGTGGTCCATGAAGACCATCAACGACCTCACAAACATTCATCGCTTTCACAATAAAACGTTTTGAATTTATTAAAATAACAATATTTTCTTATAAATTGTTGACTGCCTCGTTGGTCGTGTTGGTTGCAAGTGCAACTGCCGAACGGGAGGTCCTGGGTTCTGAGGCGATTCCTGGGTCGGGCACTACAAAATTTTCTAATCTAGATTTTCTAGTGTGGCAACAGCCTCACCACTATTCCATAGTGGGACGTAAACGTAACTGGTGAAACGTGGGAGTATTTTACATTCCACTGCTGTTACGTTTGTAATAAAAGATTTTTATACAACTACATTTGATTCCAGTAACGCAGTCTTAGAATATTTAAACATACGACCTGCGAGGTCTCTGCCTGGTTTGTTTCCATTTTCGTCTCGTAATTTCCTGGAAATATTCAATATTGTTTTACACGCTTCATTACATTTGAATGATTCTTTTTGTGTATGATTTTAATAATTCTTTTTAAGGGGAAGTTTATTTGTATTTAAAAAAACAACCTTTTAAATACGGAGAAAGCTTTGTGAAGATTGTGTTGTCGATTCAATTTAACTACATCATTACATAGTATAAAACAAAGTCGCTTTCTCTGTCCCTTTGTTCGCTTAAATCTTTAAAACTACGCAACGG
>DWFO01000883.1:0-17786 GCA_018246595.1 Mimoniades nurscia nurscia
AAATTTTCTAATTTAGATTTTCTAGTAGTGGCTCGGAGTCTGTATATGTGCCCGGTGTATGGCAATAGACTCACCACTTATTCCATAGTGGGACTAAAAAGTAACTGGTGAAACGTGGGAATGTTCTACATTCCTCTGCCTACCTCTTCGGGGATTACAGGCGCAAAGTTACTCTTTTTTTTTCTTTTTGTTTGATAGCTATTGTACAGCTTTAGTGTTGTCAAAAGAAAATTTTTGGTGAAAAGAAGGTGTTCTAGACACCTACGTGTCACCAGTTACGTTTACGTCCCACTATGGGATAGACGGTGAGCCTATTGCCATACAATAATGGTTATGGTCGAATTTCGGGCGATACACAAACCATAGTACCCATATCTGTTATATTAGTAGGAAGAGTGCTCCACTGGCTGGCCCTGCCTCGCCCTCCCCCGCCCTCCCCGCTCACGGCGCGTGCTTGTCGGCAGGCGCTACGGGACCAAGTGCAGCGGCTGCGGACACGGCATCTCGCCCTCGGACCTGGTGCGCAAGGCGCGCGAGAAGGTGTTCCACCTGAACTGCTTTACGTGTCTCGTGTGCCGCAAGCAGCTGTCCACCGGCGAGGAGCTGTACGTGCTGGACGACAACAAGTTCATATGCAAGGAAGACTATCTCGCGGGGAAGGCGCCCACGCACAGTAAGTCGATTTGGTTATTTCGAACACACTCGTAGGCGGATGTAACGCAACAGATACATTTAAATATCGTATTTGAGAATCTCTAACGTTTTAAATGGTTGTATAAAATAGACATAACCCTTAGGGGAGGCCGATGACCAGTAGTGGATTGCAGTAGGCTGATGATGATAAAAATCGAAAGTGTGTCTTCACATTACTATTATAAAAGTTTTATATAATGTGAACTTATCTGCATTTTGCCTACGTTCTTTGTAAATTGGAAGGAGTTTAAGTTAAGTATAGTACCTATAAGAAAGGATTATAAGTTAAGTATAGCAATACCTTGAGTAGGTACTACGTATTGATTAACTTTTTGTGTATATATTCAATGAACGGATAATATTGTCATAAATAAGTTGTATTTTGGTTAATAAAATACTTTACTTACAAATTATGATTAATTATGTTTTTGTTAGAACAGTTACAAAATTTAAACATTTTCATAAATGATTTATTTAGCGAGCCTGATGGGAACAAAAATGGTTAATAACTGTATCTACTGTAATAAAATATAATGTAAGTACTTAATTATCAAATTATGTAAATGACGTGAAAAAGTTTTAATGCGATTTTCCAGCGCATAATATCGCAATAAACAAACTATTTTAAATTTATTACATTACACGTATTATAAAAAGAAAAAAAAAAAGACGGCGTTCCGAGAAATAATGCGGCGTGACGCCGACACGGCGCAGGTCAGTGTCGCAAAAATGGAATCTGTCAACAGCTAGATTGCTTTGAAATTACACTACTCTTGTTCGCTAAGCATTATTTACGTAAGTCCAATCAAACATCGACACATGCTATCACGTTCGAAATAGAACGCCGTGCTGCTGTATGAAAAAAATAAATTAGGTCTTTTATTGTCCTCGCCTCAAATCAAAACCAATCGATGTCTAATAATTACTTTTCTAAAACACGACCACGTCCCCTTCAATTTCCGAACGTGACATGTGAGAATTGCATTCTTATTTCAAATGCGTTTTTTTATTGTTTAAGAACGTATCTCGACAATAATAAAACTGTTGGAGCACCCATTTTGAAATCAGAATTTTCGATCAATACGAACCGTAACCGAATCCGAGATAAAAAAGAAATAAAAAATGGAAGGCGCTGGACAATAAGCCAACCGCATTACACATTAGCCACGTCTCCACGCGGTAGTGCTGTAGACATCTTTTTTTTCTTTTTTTATTTGCCGCTTTGTCGAACGCAACACCTTGACGCGAGCTAGAAAAAACTGACAGACTGTAGACAAGACGCGAGCTCGTGAGTTAAAAGAAAATTTAAATACATGACTATAGATATTGTACAAATATTATGATTTGCGGTTTCATAACGCGCCCTTTTATGTCTAATATTCAAGAAAACGTCCAATGAAGTAATCCTAACATGTTTTAATACTTTTTGGAAACGGAACGTATATTTAATTATAGTCGATAGTACAGAACTAGATTTATCCTGTATTTCCAGTTACAGGCAGCGATTAGTATGTGTGCACCATAGTATAATATATTTTGTCTGTGCTTCTGTATCTCTCTTAAGTGTGTAATATATTTAAACATTTGATAAAATCTTTTTCTTCACAATCGAAATCTAGATAAAGCTTTGCTTTTTGTTTCGCGTATTAAATGTCTTCATTATTAAAATGGTAGTAATAAATTATTTGCAATTTTTTTTCATATTAACCATAATATTTTGAAACTTACCTTGAGCATAGATCCGTATGTGGTAATAACAATAATAATAGTTTATTTCAGTGAAGTGTAATAAATAAATAAGTTTATAATGGGACAGTAATTTCTATTATATTTATATTATGCTAAATTGTGTATAGTAGTTCTTTCGTTTTAAATTCCAGTTTAAAATTATTTATATGCAGCGACAGGATAGCGACATTTTTATGAAGTTCTTTATTTATAATTTTCTGATTTTATTAAAATGTTAATTAGGTATATAATTTAAGTACTAGGTATATGAAAAATGACGCGTGTATTAAAATCTATTGAAACTGTAAATATACATAGGTATATTTATATGCATATATGTCTTAATTTTTAAAATTAATTTAAAATTGCAAATAACAATTTCGCATATCATAAATGTGGACCACAAATGATTATGATTAGATTGTGACGCCAGGTTCTTTACGGGGTAGGCACAGAACACCAAATGATAATACCCCTCTCAGTACCGACCTGGCGCGTGTCCACAGTCAGCACTCTCGTCATACTGTCTTGATGAATACGTAACAAAAATGAAAGTTTTTAAATTTCGAACAGCGTATAAAATCAAATACTGGTCAATGTGTGGGGCTGGCAGTGGGCGCGCGCGGCGCCCGCAACATGTGCGCGCCCGCGGCGCCGCGCGTGTGCTCGCTGTAATTGTGTTTAGACATTGTTACACTGGAATAATACGCAAATAAACAGCTCGCGGGATGCGGCCGGTGTAATGACGAGGGAAATTTTATATCGACACCGAGTTCTGTTTAAACACGTAGACACATTGGAAACTAGGTGCTTGTTGAATCTACGTGCTGTATTTATTTGTATTTCAGAGTATTTTATTGTTTACTTGGATATCCAATGAACCTATATTTTCGATGGACTGTTAGTTGTTCGTTTTGTACATTAAAAATATATAGTTTTGGGTACCCAGTATCATAAAGTTTATCTATAAAGATTATCTATAAAATGGCAAATATTTCCGACCGTCTATGGCGTATGATACGAAAGTATTTAATATACATATATATAACATATATGTATATTTAAAGAAAGAAATGAATCTGGAGTATGGTGTACATACATATTGGAATATGGTTCAATTATTTCATTACGTGGACTGCCTCATTGATCGTGTTGGTTGCAAGCGCAACCGCCGATCGGGAGGTCTTGGGTTCAAATCCCGGGTAGGGCACAACTGGATTTTTCTAATTTAGATTTTCTAGTAGTGGCTCGGAGTCTGGAAATCTGGGAATGGCAATAGGCTCACCGCCTATTCCATAGTGGGACGTAACGTAACTAGTGAAACATGGGTGTGGACTACACTCCTCTGCCTACCTCTTCAGGGATTACAGGCGTGAAGTAACTTATTATTACGTCACTTGTAAGGAAGATAATATAATGAATATTTAATGAAGAATTTTCTTTTCTGCTTAACAATTTCAGTGCTGATATATTAATAAATGATTTGTGACTGTTTTGACTCAGGATAATTTCGTGTAATCTTTTCAACTTCATATGTTTTTTAAATGTTCACTTAAGCAGGTAGCATTCTAGGGCTACAACGGCAAAACACACGCGAGTTCAGCCGGCACATAATTTAATCATGTGTGATATTTACCAGCGCAACGTTAGATTTACGACTATCATAAGTATTAGTAGAAATTCACTAATTGGACCAGACACGAATGAGAATTAACGCCACGATTACACCAGCGAACGAACTCGTTAAAACTGACAGCTGAAAGACGCGCCATATAAATTTCGAGTGATTTATGTTTTAGGTGAAAGTATTATTCTATTAAGGTTGCTTGTTGAGAGAGAGGGAGATGTCGTCTGTCTCTTTCGCTGAGTGCACTGAAGGGTACCGAGATAATGTGTGATGGCAAATAAGAAATCGCTTCCACTGGTTGATCTAAACCCCATGCGAGGGGATTAGAGGGGCGCCCGAGCTCCGCTAGGGGTTAAGGGGCTTACGCGGCTACTGATACGTATCGCTACTACTTGCGCGAATTTATTGTTTTTGACTTTTTTAATTTCACGGATAATGGATGTCAAAAGGAAAAGTAGCGTTGCGGAACGAGAGGGTACCGTATAGTTGTTGTTGGCCTTGTGAGACCGAGCATCGAGTCTCCTTTATTTGGTAATTAAATTTAATACGACAATAATGTTATATTTGTGGCGAAATGTTAGATGAATAACCGGCGTGTAGCTTTGAGATCGACTAACTAACTCTGCTATAATCTGGCGGGCTGTAATTGATCTGCACAATGGAATCGTGAGATAACAAAAAAAAACATTCATTAAACATGCATAACAGTCTCATTGAAGATGCATAAAACGCAACATCTTCATAATAAAGCACTCTTAGCTGCGTAGACGCTAATAGCGCTAAAACAATAAAATATGGTCACATAAATTCATACGTGAAAGGACATGAAATACGTAATTGATCAAATACAACGAACAAAGTGACATTAGGTATATATGTATCTGGTCTATCTGGTGTTTTGCAATCATCATCATTATATATTATTATCATCAGTCTATTGTCCGGTGCTGGACATAAAGTTCCCCAAAGAGGATACGCCTATAATTTTTTACAATACAATTTACAAAATACCAACTTTACAGTATACCGTTACCAGACACGAGATTTACGATGTGTGCGGTATAAATGTCGTTTTACGATGACATAGGCTAACAAGGTGAGAATGTTAAGTTAAAGGCGGCCAGGAAGCTTCGGTTATTGACAACATCGCCCATCCACTTTGTACCGCATGTCCGGGTGAATGAGATGAAGAAGGTGCTTCTTCTCGCCTCATCTCGCCTGCAATCCTCGAAATAGTAGGCAGAGGATCGAACCAAAAAATAAATGATGTAGTATAGTCTTCATATTGATGTCCATGACGTTTTTGCGGCCCCGTGGGCGCGGCACGGCTCGGAGTGTGAGAGCTGATAACGCTTATCAATCAAGCGCACGCGTAGCGCCCTCTGGCCTGATTTATAGTCCGCTCGCGGATAGCTATGGGGCGAACAGTCATCTGGCAGCAATATGGGTGCGAGGCTTTGACGATATATCGATTTTCGTGTGCACGAGTTGGAAATAATAATGAAGATAAAAATGTATGTAAGGTAATATGGCTGCGAAATAAAAAGTGCAGTTAGTGAAATGTTTAATGGCTATGATATATTGATTCAAGTAGGTCTGCAGCCGTACTATTGCTGCTTGCTTAACTTAATGACTTGAGGTAGTATAGCGCCAGGCTCGGTCTGTCATGAGTAGGCAGAGAGCTCCGAGCAATCAATAACCATCCTTACAGACGTCTAAAACTCCATATAAAATGGAATAATGCTCTATGGTACAGACATGGTCATAATGGTCAGACATGGTCGCTATTGGACAAGGATCTTCTCTTAGAGTGAGACGGGTCAAGGCTATGGTCTGCCACGCTGGCCTGATGCCGGTTGATATTGAAAAGTGCGTTTCCTTTTTTGAAATTCACATTGTCACATATTCAGCGATGTCTGAAGATAACCCTTATAAAAATGGAGTATATTTATCCAGCACTAATGCAGTGCGCAGGCCAACAGCGACGCTGCCCCTTGTGTAAACATTGCTCCGGGCTCCGCGCAACCGATACGGGACCCCAAAAATATTTTCCTTTGTAATATACACGCTCTATCGCCTTGAGATAAATGTTATAAGATTAAATTTTGCTCATGAATAAAAAACTTTCTCATTCATAATAGTGAATATTTTATTTTGTGATACTTATATCCCGCGGGATACAGTTGTTTAAATCTGAAAATTATAGTAAAATACGCATATTGACTTTTTATTGTCATGGCGCCAAGCCTCTCGTGAAGTAGGCAAGGAACATCGAATAACATATGTCTTTGTCCTTACAGAACTAAAGGTATTTTTCCACACCATCACTGTCATATTCACACACGTTTCGGAGACTTCTGTCTCAACCTTCAATCAGAACCTGGCCAGTTTGGTGTAGATAGCTGTGTCTTGGTCGCCTTCGGTACTTGCATCCCGTGACATTCGTATTGTAAGCTGTTTTACTATGATATTAAATAATTAAATGTAGCTTCTAAATGTAGCAAAGCATCTAATGTCAACGGGTTAAATTGTCATCGGCGTATTATGCGCACTCTTAGATACTATATGTATAAAATATAGGCACTGTATGTCGTCTTGTATGAGAGTCTTTGTGTCAGTGATAAGGATAAAGGACTAATTTACGCGAAATCACATAGCATCATCGATAACGTAAGAAAAAGGAGAGCTCAAAAAAACCATCCTGTTGTTGTATCCTTGAAGGCGAGACCATTGGGACCCGTCTTACAACAGCATTGCAAATACATAGCATTACGATGTGCGCATTTTTCTCAAGATCGCAAATCTCGTGTCATCGTCTCAATTACATGTTCCTTTTTGCCATTCGAAAATATTTTCGTTGCGCAAAAAGAAGGAATACATTGTGCAGTCTACTTTAGTAAGATACGCAGAATGACGAATTTATCCGCAATCGATCGATGGCCTCAGAAATTGGGTTTCTTCCCGAGAATAGGAGATTAGGTACGAACGAGAGCACAGAAAATGCGGCTATAATTGTCCTGATCGGTAAAATATATTCTTTGGCTTGATATTAATTAGTTGTTTATTTCGGCATTCTGATAACTTTTCGGCTAGCCGGGTTTTCTTTATGGCCGGCATCAGCACCCTCGCGGTTGTAGGTCACCTTTTAGAAATTTCTGTTTTTGACGATGTTGGCTCCCGGAGCTCTGGCACTTGTATGATCGAAGGGCACGCGCATTTTTTTACAATGTGTACTGGTAATATCTGGTACTGGTATATGTTAATATTAGTTAAGCCTGCTTTGTCTTTCAAAGTCTTCTTTCATAGCTCTGAGTATTATTTCATTACTATATTGTTTTTCATTAATAAACCCACGGTACTTTGTGTACATATTCGTCAGATGACCATAAAATTTGTTAGGAAATTTCATTAGCTGAGCCTTTCCGTTCAGCCTTGCATTTTAGACATCTTTTTAGAATTTCGAAACGATTTCGCTGCAAATGTCTCGAGGAAACTTTACGTTGCAACCGTTATAATGAAGCAAAGAAACAATGACGAGCACAGAAAAGAAAATCTGAAAACAACAGAATTATTGTAACAAATAAAAAGAGTACGAATCCAAAATTGTTTTACGTTGTTTTGTTGTAACTACATTTTTATAAGAAAAAAAGTAATTACGTAATACAAAAGTAGGCGCTGCATTCGGAATTATTTCTGTCGAAAGAAATTTAAGATTTCAGTAAAAGTATTCACGAACTCCAACGAACACAAATGTCAACTGTTCACAAAAAGTATAAAACGCAAAATTACAGACGTAAACAAAACTTCGCGACCACAGCGAGGGGCGTCGGTGCAGAGCAATTTAAACTGTATTTACTGGTGACAAGAATGAGGGTCTGATAACGGCGGCCCGGGAGGTTATAGCTATGTACAATCACGTAGAGAAGCCTCGAACAGCGTGGAATGAAGGAGACCGATAGAATCCTATTTCGCTGCCATCCCCCACCCCGGGGAGGCGAGGGGGCCATTATTCGCGATCCTGCATCCGACGGACGATCGAGTTAATAAGACGGAACGTTCAGTCTGAATCTTAAACATTATTATTATACTCGTTTAACAAATATAACTCTGATTAAAAATCTCCAAGAGAACAAGAGATAAAGAGTAAAAAAACATGTAAGTGATGAAAAGAATGATGGCTAGATTGTAATGGGGTTTCAGCGAGTGTGCAATTTAGCGTTTTCGAGTTGTTATTGGTGCGGGGTACTCGTACCGCGGGCCGGCGAGCGCGCCACTGCGATCCTCTCCTATGTCCGACCATTAATTTTTATTTATCGTTAAAACGATCGATAGGTAGCGTGCTCGTAAAATGGCCGCAGTAAACGTTTATGTTTGAGTTTTATGATGTTTTAATGTAGCGTTTTTGAAAGCTCGCGACTCCAGAGTTTCTATTTTATATGGACTGGTCGAATAGAATTATAGGCAATAAAACATGCAGCGATGCGCCCTAGCGGTACTTCCTTTTGGAATATTGCTTATTATTCTATAACTATACAATTATTCTTCGATACAGCACGATATAATTACCAATGTTCATGCGTACGCCGCAACGACAAACTAATTCGTATAAAAATTAAAGTGAGTAGACCGTTGTGGTGCGATGTACCGGAACTGCCAGTACCAGGGTGCCGGGACCATCAGCAACGCGTTGTGTTCCCAAAAAAAAACGATGGAGAAAAAAAAGGTAATCGGTGAACGATTTACAGCGTCAGGAGCGTACCCCGAGGGCAAATTACCGATGATCGAGCCACTAACCAAATAGCCGGTGTCGATACAAGTTATCGACAATAATCGGCATAATCGCTAGCGCTTCGATTGTTACCGCTCGTCATTACGGGGCGCGCGCGGTTCTTTCAAACACCACCAATCTCCTTGACCTCTCTTTGTCTACCGTTCTCCACCTAAAACCCCCTAATGTACATCGCCCGCGGGACGCGCGGCGGTTCATTCGAACGTGGTGGATTCGACAAGTTTTTATATACGCCTATTATCAAAATTATTATTTATTAACTGTAATTGTCAGCGACGTTTTGAGGGTTAAGTTGGACGTTTAGTGTAATTTCGGTCCGTTTGGGTTTTTCGAGGGTCCACCTGTAATTATGATTGACAAATTGCTGCCTCTTCTATTACGGTACTTAACTACACCTAATCTATAATGTTTACATTTTTTATGTTCACAATAATTGCGCGGTTGTCGGAGCGAATGTTCAAATTAGGCAGGTAAATTCCTTATGTTGAGGAAATGGCTGCAACTTCCTGTAGATATTTAGACCGATGTGAATTCACCATTGGGCGTTCTATATCGTGAGTTTCTCTGGCCCCATCCATCAGAAAAATGTTGTTTCAAACGACTTATGTAACAATCCTTTGTGCAGTGAGTGTTGTAGGTAAGTGGCTACATGTCACGATGGAAGTCAATTTTCAAATTGTGCTCTTTTTGTGGGCATTGTGTGGTGCTAAATGGCGTGAAATTGTTCAAGTGACCAGTGTTTGTAGTTTGTGGTCGCTCCAATACGAGCCCTGAAAGTGCATTGCACTCAGTATTTTCGATATTGCGAAAACATTTATTGAATGTGACGCTTTTTAAAAGTCGTGCTCATTGTTGGAACGACCTTACAAATATAATTTCAAGTATTGATCGCTTTCTACCTGGCTGGATTTACTTCAGAGTTGTGCTTGTGAGACTAGTTTTGAAAAAAAATTGTGATATAATGTATTAGATAGGTACTTTTGACTATTGTTACATAGCATAACACCACGCCTATATTTCCTCGAGTATGGTACACTCCCAGGATTCACCAGTTATATTAAAAGTCCCACCCTACAATACGCGGTGAGCCTATTGCGTGCAGAATACCACACTCCGTGCCACTACTGGGAATTTCACCTTAGAAAAACTCAATAATACTTTACCAGATAGAGAGGCTCGAGCTTGGGACTTCTTGATCAGCAGTCCGAGGTGATGTAATGAGTCCAAGCGAGCATTAGGTGCAGTGAGAGTTTGCGGTATTCGAGACCCCCAGTGTGCACCCGTTTGGCACCGCGGAACGGCAAACGGCTGGTGCCTTCTGCTTCGAAAATAGTTGTCAGGAGATAACAGTTCACATACGTCTTTACTTAAATTTGCTTTAAAATGACTGCTAAAATTAATATAAACCAATCTGGAACAGCACAGTTAAACGTGCAGTTGTAGGTATATAACTCTATGGAAGAATCGCGAGCGACTGCGGAGTAGGCACGGAAGGGAATTATTGTTTCCTTATCTCGCCCCGGCAGCCCCATCCCCTTGGCAAGTATGCTTAGGGCTCAGAGGTCGTTTCCGAACGCCTCTGCGCTGACAGCGGCACAACTCGCGCCGCGCTGCCGTTTGAAAAAAGAATTGAAATGGAACGCGAGAATGGAATAAACTTTCCTGTTCAAATTGTTTTTCGTTTCTTTTATTACAGTCTATGGTACGGTTTGCGAAACTTTTTTGGTTTTTTTTAAATATATATCTATAAATTTAAGGTTTTTAGTTTGAATATAAGGTTATTGGTATAAATATAGGAATTTAACAATGACATTTTGAGCAGTCAGAAATAATTATTTTTAAATCATGTTTTATTGTTTCTTTTTACCCTAACAGATAGGCTTGAAATACACTGCTTATGTAAAACAATCATAACTGTTTTATTTTTTTCAACCGCAAGAAATCTTACACTGGCTGGTGTATAAACACGCCTATTGAGAAAACAAAAAGTCGATTTGACAAAGTGTGAATCACACATTAGAGTTGTGAGCTAGCACAACGGGAGAGGTGTTTGATGGGGCCCCCTGAGACTGCGGTGTATCTCTCGTCGGGAGGCCAGGCTATGTCGATATGATGGTCACTGCACTTTGTGACGACCGTGATGGATACCGAGGACTAATGTTGGAGGTTTAATTTTGTTGTTAGAGTATGTTAGATCTGGAGTAATTACCGCAGTCAAACAGACATAGTGGAGGACGCTCCTAGCTAAATGGGATGACAAGCAACGAAGGGCTACAGGTAAAAGCTGGAAGGGGCAAGTCGAGGATAGGGCGGGATCGTGCTTCTTAGGGGAAACCTATAGTCCAAAATGGATGGAATATCATACAAACATGCAATAGAGAAATATCTATTTCACTATTATCAAAAGGGTAGTTTTAAACAGAGGAATACATGGTCGAAACGCAAACAGTAATTCTACCTTGTAGTGAAAGATTAATTTATTGGTAACCTGACCTTAAAAACGGCTTATATCAAACTGCGCTATATCAGCTATTAAACAAGCCAGTAATGCCCGAATACTTGTAGAATTCATTTCGCAGTACAAATAAATGGCCAAAAGGTCGATGCCCCCGCTCCGTAACACACATTTCTCAGAATGGTCGTAACTCACATCGATGCGATTTATACACGATACCCGACACTCAATTGAATGCTTGTTCAATCAAAATGCTCCTTTCATTCACAAAAACATATGCCAACAAACCGTGCGTGGCGTTGTTCAAGTTAACCTTGCAACTTTAATAGCCTGAATCGGGAATCGAACCCGCGACGCCTCATTTCATTCCGCTTCCTCACTCCGTCTGCTAATGTACGTACGACTTTAGGATCATGTTCATAAGAATAAATTCACATTGAAATCGTACGAGGACTTAATTGGTTCACTTAGTACTTAAATATTGTAAGTTGCTCAAATGAGCAGTCTATGTAGAACCTAAATTCTATTGCAATAAGGTTACAATTAGAACAGCAGTATCAAAATGCCATTTTCTTAGATGCCCAGTAGTTTTATGAGATTTGGTAATTTGAACCGAGAGTGTGGCGAAGCAAGTAATCTACTCATACTGGAGTACATTTCTCAGTTGGCCACTTCACCACTGATGTCAGGCTCGAATGAACCGAAAAGTGCCTTATAGCACGTGATTCTCATTTCAACATCAGCCTGTATCAGCCCACTGCAGGACACTGTATTCCCAAAAGGGGACTTCTGTCCACAATCCCCACTAGCTTTCCCATTGCGATTGTAATTTACTGCTACCAATACAAAAATCATCGTATCTGTGATATCGATGGCATTTAATGTCAAAATAAAAAAAAAACCAGTTGAATAATTTTGAGCGTTCAAAATAACCGACACGAGTTCTCAGGCTACCGATTTCGGACTACGGTTTATTGTTTCCAAAATTTTATGGCCACTAAATCATAATATTCTGCGAAACGCCAATGTTTTGCGATTAAATAACATGAAAGGTTAACTATCTTTTAATGGTACAGTTATATTAAAACCACTTCTAAGAATAAGGATTGGCTCTTAAACGCCACATCACTGTGTGCAACATAGGGTTATATAGCTTTCCTTGTAGCCGCTGTGTATGTAAATAAACGCCGATACAAGAACGAAAACAGCGCTCGTGTTAATAATGCGATGAAAAAAAAGACCTTATTCCAAAATCGAACGGCGGGAACGAAACGTCTATAGACAATAATGGAAAGGAACAAAGAAGTAAAAAAGCGGGAAGAAACCTGTCGACGCCATGTTGTGTGGCACTCGGCCTTCACGCCTCGGCCGCCGAAGATTATCTTTGGAAAAAAGAACCGAACGGGAGGCACTTCTATTCAAGGACAAAAGCCTTAAACGCACAGTCAATTCATAAGCTAAGCGCCTTTAACTGCTACTGAATAAGGAACATAGTCGTGTGAAGTAATATCCAGTTGGTATCGTTTGGTTAGTTACAGCCAGTGAAAAGAAAGAGCATCGTCACCGTGCGCCTGCGCCGTCGCTGATGACCTGTCAATTCTGCCGTGTTCCCTGTACGTCGGCGGTTGAGAAAAAAGTGACATTAGAGTTGGCCATCTATTATTTTGACTTTAAGTGGGGAGATGGAGTTGAGATTGATCGTGTTTGGCTCAGCCCTTTTAATTACATCGCATTCAGTTGCTTTTGTGTCGGAATTCTACTGTACAGTAGACGCTACCTAATGTTGTTCACACCCACAGGGATACTTTAATATATTATATGAACATAAGAGTTTTCGGGTTTTTTTTTCCATTACAGATCTGTTTCATTTCATAATTACCCAAGCTATTGATTATTTTTATGGTTTAGTTTCTTTGTTAGCTGAGGCTGAAGAAGCGTAACTGACTGCACTGAAACATCTTGAACTTATAAATGATTTTGATGAAATATACTATAGTTGGCCAAATATTTTTACAATTTTTACAAACAAGTTGGACGATATTTTACAATTCCCATTCGTACGAAAATTTGTGATTTGTGCATTTTCTCCGACAAACCAGTTCGTATTTCGTGTTCGTATTTTCCATGTCACGAAACGTTCGCCATTTTCTTGAAGCTAATCTCAGTATGATTTTGTAGGCTTGTCATATTGTCAATCATACTGCCATGTAATAAGCGGTTTATGATATAGTTGCATAATAGAGGTATAAATGTATTGCTCTGAGCAAATTTTAAGCCAATGTACGTTAAATTTACTGTCGTTGGTTCAATTTAAGACATTTACAAAAAAATAATTTTTATAATATTCCTCGTTTCCCTGTATTGGTTTTGACTATATGATATATTTGTAAAATGTGTATTCAAAAGTTAGAGGAAATTTACATTTCCAATACATTACAATTCGATTGTATGTTTTAAATAATTCAATTTCCCCAGTCTATTTTGCATACCACAGCGTGCTTAGACGTAGCGTCCCAATTCAATGCGTACTCTTGAGCATTTGGTAAACCTAGTATTTTGTAACAGTTATTACAATACATTACTTCTTTTTATCCAAATAGTTTTCATTCTTATTATACAAGTTTTACAAATTATGTTCTCTTTTGTTTTTCTATGATGCGTCGCACGTGTAGGTACAAAGAGCGTTTCTTTTATCCATGATATTTCATCATACATTAAGTTTTCCAAACCATCAACCATGTTAATAATCTAAGTCATTTCTTATGCTAATGACCTATCTATAAAATCTTAAGTAATATTATCAGGGCTTAGTACTTACGTATATTTCAAACTAGTCTGTCATCATCCAGAAGGATATAATTTATATTGTAAGCCCTGTGGTATGGAAGAATATGGGAATTACTAGTGTTCAAGTGGCCGCGATCAAGGAAATGTGTAACATGAACAATCGTTCCATAACAATCGTTCGATTCTCCGCGGTGCGCGCGCCGTGGCGCGACGCGCGTGCTTTATTTCTTGCGTTTCACCTCATTGTGCGATTTCGTATGCTCGCCCGTCATTAACGTCAAACGTATCATTATATGACAACTTGTTCGCCAACGTTTCATTTATATTTCGATTATTATGCTCATTTGCGTCCTTTTTTGCCGTCGTTCGCGTATTACTTGCGTTTCTTGTTGTTTAACTAGATGGTCGTTTCGATAGTCGTTGCGAACACCTGTCGGTATGTGTTCGTATTGTTTTCAACTGATACTTTACGTTTGCTGCATAACCGCAAGTGTTTGCTTTATGAGTGTTGATTTTTTTCACTGTTGCAACCGAAACAACGAAGGTGAGATAGGTACTATGTTAAAGTGTGTAGGTGTCCCGAGGAGGGGTATATTCACAGATTACACACAAAACAGAGTACAAATAAAGGATGCCACCGTACACGCGAGCAATCTGCGCGGGTCACGACTTGTGGTCACGTCGCCGCCGCACCACCTACCACCGCTCTCCTACCGGCCGCGCCGTGATATTATCTACGTCGATGGAAATGTATAAAAATTGCGACTAGCTTCGTGTACGGCTGTTATTAGGTTACGGTCGACTTTTTATCGTAATGATCTTCTATCTGTACATTTATGTCTGCTTCGAGAAGTTTCTATGCGGACCTGAATAACGTAGATGATGTCCTCGTTTCTCGGAGCATAGTGAAATATCGACTTTAGAAGACCCATGCGCTAAAATCTCGGGTACCTACCTTAATGAGCCCTAAAGCCTCAAGACGTCTCTGTGATCGATACCTGGCTCTAATGGGCGCCCATTCCTTACTGTCATGCACAGGATGATTCATAGACGTGTACCTATGAATGTAAATAATTATAAAACTTGGAGGAGTTTAAAATCAATTAGTAGTATTGAGTTGAGGCTTATTGAATAATTGTATGTTTTTAAAACAAGTACCTACCGGTCCTGTATCGGGAAATTGTACGGTTAAACTGGACTGACTGGCGTAAATACTTCTGTTCGAGGTCGGCAGCAGTTATAAATGGCTGCAGCAGCCATTTGTAACTGCTGCCTGCTCGCTTGCCGCTCTCGATCGTATCGCTTATTTGCCGCTCGCCTTTTGCTAAATTGCCGTAGGTACTCTGAGTATAAGTGTTTTAAAATCATATCTATTGATTTTAAAATCCATTCATCTATTTTCGGAAATTTCCGACTTCTATATATTGACCTGTGCGTGGTTCATCCTGTATAAAAGCCGTCTCTCGTTTTTAATATGCGGTCAGTGTCTCGGCACTTAGACTCAACGTTGTTTTAAAGTCATTGTTCTCTGTCTTAGATATGACTGCCTTCCTATTTGAGATTCGAATTACCTTTTTTTACTCTACGATTTATTATAATTACTTTGTAATTTCATATTTATTTTATGTTACTTCAGTACTGAAATGTCCGATCTTTTAGATTGTACAGGAGATATAACTTTACTGAAGATAAAAAGGTACAGCGTAAAATTTAATCGGGTAATATAATTTTATATCATATTATGACAGCGCATAAATAGCTTCATATCGGATATGTTAAAGGAAATACCGTTATTCATATATAAAGATCAATTATAAGCATCTTGAAATAACTTATGTACGTACTTTTATGTAACTAAGTATATTTTACAAAATTTTATAGGTAGGTACTTGTAGCAACAAATGTAGTTGGTTTGGTTTTCCTAGTAATCATAATTTAGACTATGAATATGTACTTGCCTCATTTCAAAAATCTTCAAATTAGTTTTCATATATAAAAGGCGTTGGTACAATTATGCCGTAGCAATAAATATTAGGAAATGATAAAACTCAGAATAAAACATAAAAGACATAGGTATCACTCTTCATTAAACATCACAGTTAAAATGTTTATAGAATGTTTGCTAATTGTATCTTCTTTTATCTGTTTCTGTGGTTTTTTATATGCCAAATAGATTTTACTATTAAGAAGTAGATAAGCAAACATTATACATCGTCGTTTATAAAAGTTAAATGACTCTTGACCACCGTTCAGTAATTTCTTGCAGGCTTACAGCGGTTATACTTAATAATATTCTTCTTTGTTTCCATAGCATGGTTAAACAATTCTATTTTCTCAGTAAATGTAATTGATATTATCGTTATATCATAGAACCGGTTACGTTGTGACATGCTTATACGTTATTATGCTTCTCCTACATACGCCTCAGTTTTCACACACAATCGCTGAGTCCCTCCTCTCCAAACTTCTCCTTACCCTCACGAAGCCGGCGTCCTTCAGATAGTTATTATAAATCGGCCAAACAAATCGAACAGTTTACGGGGTCACAGTGTTCGACGTGGGGTATAAATAAAAAAACAATTTAACACCAATTCTTCACAGCCATTTGATGGACTGCGTAGTAATTTATCCGATGTGCGCCCGAGCTGCGTACGCGCACAGCATTGTGTTAGATCAAACATGGCGTCGCTAATGGCGGCCGCGACGCTGACATATTGCTTTTTCGGATTCTAACTGTTATTTATTATTTATCTCTTGCTTGTTTTCAACGAAGGTAATGAGATGTACGATCGTTGGGTGGCTCGTGGCCTACGCGTATCTATATGATTGTTGTACGTCACGCCGAAACTCTTTCGGAATGGGCAGTGAACAGCACGCGCCGAATATCTCCTTACAAACCTGACGTGTTTGTTTCACTTCCATCACTCTGTTCATACATACACGCCAGAGCCTCACGGGGTAAGCAGAGGGCGGCAAGTGCCATAGCTCTCTCCGTGCCACCTTCCTTCCGATGACTCCTCACTCCACCATCGACAATACCGTTTAACATAAACGTTTTATTCAGCTATAAAACTAATTTACTATCCTAACTAACACTGGAGGCCGCGCAACAAGGATGCCTGTCGGTGGACGTTTACAAACACTTAAAACGTGCTATAAACGCACGTAAGTAGCTAAGTATCAAGTTTTGCGTTGTAGATTGCGACATAAAGTTACTATTTAATATAACTATTTATCGGAAATATAAGCACTTATAAGTAGACTTTAACTAGGATATTAGTATTAACAATATTTACACTAGAATGTGTACATTTTGAAAATACTGATATTGTAAAATGGTTAATAAGTCATTAATAATAAAATCATTAATAAGTGTGCCAGCCCCCACGTGACCAGCGTGGCAGACTATGGCCTGAAAACGCTTCTCATTCTGAGAGGAGAGTCCTGTTCGGCTGTGAAGTAATATGAAGGTATTTGATAATAAACGTAACATCACGGCTGTAATCCCCGAAGAGGAAGGCAGAGGAATGTAGAACATTCCCACGTTTCACCAGCTACGTTTACGTTCCACTATGGAATAGGTGGTGAGCCTATTGCCATACACAGGACACATGTCCAGCCTCCGAGCCACTACTAGAAAATCTAAATAGAAAAATTTAGTAGAGCCGGACCCGGGAATTGGACCTCGGAACTCCCGATCGGCAGTC
>DWFO01000884.1:0-17784 GCA_018246595.1 Mimoniades nurscia nurscia
TCGCCGGAAAATCTGCGCTTTCTCTGTTACGTAACGGCGGTCGTCTCTCCCCCCCCCCCCCGCCCCACCGCTCGCGGCTCGCACTCTCCTCACCTATATTCCCCGAGCAGGAAGCGAACATTGCGCAACGCTGCTTTCCACCGGCGCCCGAGCAGCATTCCGATTACGCTCCGAGCCTGCCTCGCGCTGCCGCGCTCACTCTCGCACACTTCTAACCACAAATCCTCTCTCAGCCAACACCAGAAACCTTATTTTAGAAAAGGAAGTTGCAATTTACTTTGCAGAGTGTCCAGTGTCCAGAGGTTATAACTTAACGACAAAACTTGATACAATTGTGCTCTTAATACTGTATTTAATAACATCCATGCCTTATGTGTGCAATGAGGCACTGAATATCTCGCCCGGACGTGTCCATCGGTGATTCGTTTCTGTTACAACATGCAGCGCCTCTTAGGAAATATTACGATATATAATAGTGTTAAGAGCGGATATCGAGCGGCCGGGCGTCGATATAATAAACCGAGCGGTCGGCAGATGAATTCGGCGGCGAGGAATCACTTTCTAGCGGCGCGCGGCGCGAGGAAAGTGACAGTGGTGTGACGTCGCCGCTTCCGCGTGCGCGCCGCACTTTCTCCGCGCCGCCCTTCGCTTCGGCCTCGCGTCCGATCTACGTCCGCGATACGTCTTTACGATTTCACTATTGTATTCAATCAGTTCTTCGATCTATTGTATTTTCTACTAAAATTCTATTTTTACCAATACGCACATTAAGTACAAAAGGCCGTGCTCGTAAACTACCCTGCTACGGATAAAGATATTTCCCACATAAAAAGTATTATTGCAATATGAGAACATTTGAAACGTTAGCATTGTATTTCCATGGATTCAAAGGCAGTCAATATAAATATCAATGACATGTACATGTACAATATTAAGGAAACATGTACAAAGCACATGAAACAAGTAAATACGTGTACCAGCGTAGTCCTGGCAACGACGAAGTAACGGCAGGCGGCGGCCGCGGGCGGGGCGCCGCGCCGCGCCGCTCAGCGCGCACACGGCGCACGCGAAGCACACCACGGCGAATATCTGCACCAGCCACTTCAGCGACTCCCTGCGAACGAGCTGGTGGCTCCGTAACGATCGCCTTCACCGTTTATTTACTAGCCAGTCTCTCACTGTTATTATAATTGATACTGGTAGCAAATATACCATTACAAGTTGTTCACTACTGAGTAGTGAAAATTTTTATTATTCATAAGATAGTAATCCTAAAACATCCTTAGTGGAAGGTTGTGTTCAGGAGAAGACTAATACATACTGATAATAGTAATGATCAGACAGTATGTTGAAATATAATTTTTGTAAATTTGTTGGATAAATTAAATCATTGTGTAGTATATTCCCAATTTTTAAAATCATCAGTTACAAGTTGCAAATTAATTCAAATGCTTAATATAAAGTAGATTTGCCAATAAAATCTCTAAACAATATATTTCCAATTTCTTTCAATTATAAAAATATATGTACCACAAACAATAATAACAATAAAACAATAGTCCACAAATAAATAATGACACAATCTGTATGCAAGATTAATTCTAGAAATTACTAATTCCATATCTGCTACTTAACAGCAACACTGTTACATTAATATATTCCACTAAAATGGCAGCTAAAACTTCATACATATTTATAAATTTGTAATTATCTACCATATTTCTTACAAAGACTTCATTATTATTACTTTAATTCTGTTGTAACTATTCAATAGATGCATAAAAAATATTAATATCAAATAGCCTACTTTCCATTTTCTACTTCTATAGCAATAATCCTAAATATAATTCAACAAATCAATTCTGTAACAGTAAGGGTAATTAACAAAATTTGAATATTTCTTACCATAAAAATTTCCTTAAGCTGCGACTGGCAACCCTGTCCTTTCTTTTCACACAATCTGAGCATGGCAGTTCAGTTTGTGTGGAGACTGTTAACATTTCTGGAATTAAATTTTTCATCCTCTTAAACCACTGTCACACAAAATAATACAGTATATTGAATATTTTAGAATACTTTTTCAATATAAAGGTAAAATAAAAACATATTAGGGTTAGGCCTTAGGTTTTATATGGCACTGAAATAAATGTTGATCAACTTCGCTAGAATCATTAAACTAGACATAGTAAACCAAAATGATCCAATCACCTCACAAATTAAACAGCTTCAAATAAAAATAATCAATCTTTTTGGTCAAGTAGTTGTCAATTGTGATTGCCGATGAACAGGTCCTAGGTTCAAATCCTGGGTTGTACTATCAATATCAAATACAAATGGATTTTTTAACTTGTAATATCTAGCAGTGGCACGGAGTCTGGACTTGTGCTTGGTGTAGGATCACCATCTATTCCAAGAGAGTCTGGAAATGTGTGAGTGTACTACAAACCTCTACCTAACTCTTCAGGGATTACGGATTAGGGATATGATATTGCATCGTGATGTGAGGTTCGATTCTGCATTTTGCAGGATCACTTCTAAGCTATTGAAAGTATCAAACGTTAAAAACAATCCAAATTTTAAGATTAATACATATTCAATAATTCTATGTTCACTACATTACACATTAATACATATTAATACATAACTGCTTTCAAATATCATAATAATAATGTCCTGCAAGGTATTGACCTTGTAGACCTTGTAGGTATAGACCTTATATAGACAAACAAGAGATAGTTCTCAAAGTATTCACATAAGACCACACGTTCTTTGGAAAGTTTATTTATAAACTTCAATTTAATTACTACTCAAGTTAAACTCAAAATATTTCTGTGTTGTATACAGGCAAGACCCTGCAGACATTTGTGTTATGGAGGTCAAATGACCACAGGTAAAAATATGAATTTAATATGTGAATGCAGGAACTGAAATGACTACATTATAATCAGTAACTAGTATTACTAACTATGCATGTTAAAATTAAAATTTGCCAACTAGCTACATATAATTTTACATTCTCTTCAACACTATAATGATAACCACCACCAGTTTTAAGTCTTATTAATTGACTAGTACCAACACAAAAATAGTAAAAATCAAATAATTGATAAATAAAATTCTATCATATGTTAAGAAACAATCTACCATATTCATTTGACTTTCATTACCACTTTCAGTTAGAACTTGTGTTGAACATGTTTCACAAAGTATTTTCTCTATAACATCCCCTTGTTTATTGCAGGTGGATGCTAATACAAATAACTTAGACTCTAAGACTTTGATGTCGCCTAGCAACATCTTGTTCTTGTCATTAGCTTCATCGACAAACCTTTGCAACATGATGAGGTTATCCTCATATTTATCCAGTTCCAATTGCATGTTACACAAGGTTTGGTGTGAATGTTCAATGTCATTTTCCAATTTCCGAACGTATCTTTTAGATTTCTCACAATCAGCACATTTCAAGCAATCTATACAACTTTGTACATTGTTATTGTTCACAAAATCATATTCGTTCACGTCAGTTTGTGTGCACACAGTCTTATTTCTGCATCGTTGATTTTGTTCATTTACATAAGGTTCCATTTCAACTGCTGTTTGAACAGCAGTGTCCATTAATGTTTTGTTTGTTTCACACTGAACACAGATTATTTTTTTGCAATTAACGACCTTAAAACTTGAGTCATTGGAGTCACTTTCGTTGTGCGCTTCTTCTGTTTGAGTAGAAACTGTTATGAATGACGTATTCAGGTTTTCAATTGGCGTTTCGGAGGAATGTTGGTCTGGCTCTGTTATAATATTATGTCTAGACATGTTACAGAAGCTAAGTCGAATTTCGTCAAATAAAGATATATTGGTAGATCTGCCTTGATCTTCTCTTAATGCGTTAACAAAGGATTCCTCGTCTAAGATATGGTGCTCTGGTGAGGATAAATAAGCATGTTAGAAACTGTCATTGTTTAGTTTGTAAAAGCGTTAGTTTGATAATTGAAGCTTTATACAATAAAATAGATGAAAGGTGCTCAAGAGCAGTGCTTTGTCCCTTTCTGTCCCATATTTATAGCATACAGAGAAATAAATAGAAAAAGAATACCAAATATAATCACTGTATCAATATGAATATTGAAGTGAATGTTTTATTCAATCGATCATAACTCTGTTGAAACAGCCAACAAATAATCGCTTGCTTGCCTTTACATTCTTGATTGGCAGTTTGCGTAATATTTAATGATGTAAACATGGCAGTTAGCCAATGGATCAGATTATGACTGGAATAACCTTAACACTGTTTACAATGCTAACATTGAGATACTATTTTTTATATACACTATCTTTTTTTGAAATATTTCTATATATCTGTACATGATAGTAGCATCAACTGATCTAGATACATTAAGATTATTCTTGAATTTACATTTTTATGCACATAATTTTAGTAATAAGCAGCGTATTCGTTACGATATACATACTGTTTAATGACATGGAATTGACCTAGAATGAATGTTTGAAGTTTTTATGACTTCCCAAATGGGGCAGTAATTTGAAATATTATTTTAAATATGACGCAAGCGAATAGTTAGTTGTAACTTGTAACAGACATGAAGAGGTGTATTGTATCTTTAGCTCACCCTGCGTAAATCGACTGTCAGCGTTGAGACTGTCGAGCGCGGTGAGGATCTGGTCCTCTGTGTAGCTGATATCGATGGAGCGGTCCATGCGCAAGTGGGTCTGGTTGGATTTGTTCAACATTTCTTTCAGTTCCATCTCTAGGCGCACCTAGTAATTAGAATCAATTTCATGTTAAACTCAAGTAACTAACTAGACCTATAAATGCCATTAAATCTAAATACTGCAGTATAGAAACATTTGAGATAAAAATAGGTTAAATGGTTGTATATACATATATGGTTTCACTGCACATTTATAACCTTTTTGCTTACATGATAGGCTAATTTAATTAATATTTGGCTGTGATATAGAAAGTGCAGATATGTACTATGATGGTGCATGTATGTCTAGGAAAAACCTATACACCCTTCATTTGATGACTGTAATGAAATCTTCAGTATACCTTATCTTTAATGATTTGCTGCATGAACTCTTCCTGGTCCTGCAAACGGGCGGAGAGGTCCGCGTGCTCGGTGCGCAAGGTCTCATTTTCTTCCAGAAGCGTCGATTGACGACTCGCATACATCTCATTGATGCGGTGACACTCGTCCTTCGACTTGGTCAATTGCTCTTGAAGTGTTAATTTCTGGAAAAAAATTCATAATAATATGTATGTTATGAACTGATGACAGAATCATATAACTGCTTTATATGAAACCACTTGGACTTGTAGTAAAGCATGATCCATGATCGGCAGATAGTTGGAAATGCCGATGAAGAATGATCACAATCCAGTAACAAAACTGTAAGGGCTGTCTTTAAGTGCCAACCTCAGTCTCCAACAAAGCGACCTGCTCCTGCAGCACCCTGCCGCGCTTCTTGGCGCCGTCCAGCTCCCGCCGCGCGTCGTCCAGCGCGCGCTCGCTGCAGCACAGTCGCTCGCACACGTCCTCGTAGTCGCGCCGCACGTGCGTCAACGTTATATTCTCTTCCCTCAGCCTGTAAGTTCAATTACAGTCAATTAACATGATAACAATTTAAATAGGTACTTTACATAGCTAAATCACGCACTGTTGATTAAGTACGTGAAGACATAGATTAAACAAATAAGTTTTACTAAAATTATATCAGGAATCAATCACTGTACACTGCTTTAACGGTTACAACAACTGTATCAGTATGCAGAAATATGCATTAGTGACATACATACATATTGAGGTGTGCTCGCAGCGAGTCGCGTTCGGCGGTGAGTGCGGCCAATGCCTCCTCGTGCTGGCGGTCCGTGAAGTCGAGCTGACTGCGCAGCTGCAACGCCAGGTGCGACTTCTCGCGTAGCTCGCACTGCAGCTCCTCTAGCAGCTGGAAACCTAGCAACACCATGTATACTTGTTAAATCAACATGTTGCAATAAATACATGTACCCTATATGTATGAGTCTATGTAGTGTTCATGATTTAAATACATTTATGAGATACTGGACTACACACTGTGAAGATTGCCCATCATTCAAGTTAATCACTGTTTACTATATCATCCTCATCATTATGAGCCTGCCTACCTCAGTCTAGGGTGGCATTTGAGCTAATTTAGTATAACTAATGTTTCATACAACATGAGAACACTTTTAATAGTTAAAATGTCACATTTGCAACATTACTGATAATATAATATACACTCACCATCTGTAGAAATACCAGAGTCCGAGTCATGAGGGGCTTGTCCACATTTTAAATTGAAACTGTAATAATATATAAATTGGCATCTGTTAAGAACACTTGGACAAATGATGACAAACTATGTATATAAATGATTTTATAATGTTTTCAGTGCACTGTATTCAAAGACAGAGGCAATTGCAATAATCATAACACATGTGAAACTGAAGTCAAGTGTTTACTTATTATTGCCAGACAGTTTATTCAAAGTGAATTTTCAAGTATACTATTGTTACATAGTTTAACAAATACCTATTGTGAATTTATTATAGTCATGATTCAAGCATAATTATTTTAATCACATATAGTAAACAGTACCAAGTCAACTTTTCTGTTTGCTTTCCCTCTGGTGGATATCATTCTGTTTCATTGATATAGTCTTACAAATGAATATTTCAGTCTAGCACTACTGTACCTATGAATTGTATAAATATAATAAATATTACAATTTCAATATTGGCTACTTTAATTTATAATTCCCTGAAATCTTATAATAATGTGCACATTCAACTAATTATCACCTCTGAAATTTTCAAAACAAGAAGGCAGAAAGTAAAGTTACAAAATGAATCAATTATACTGCAATATCAATGGTATTACATTATGGATTGCAAAAAACAGTATCAATAAGAACTATGTCATAGTTTCATAGGAAAATGATATTACTATATAATATTTATTATGCAATCATATAACCTTAGTACCATGCTTATACAATAAAGCCTAAGTAAATAATTACTAATAATACTAACAATTATGTTGGGACATCACACAGTCATTTGATTCCAAAATAAGTATCAAGAGAACATCTGTTATGGTAACCAAGGGCTAAAAGACTACATATTATATACATATAACTATATACATATAACGATATACTTATAATTTTTTTTCCATGCAGACAAGGACCAAATACCTATGGTCATCACAGAAGTATTTGTTCTAGGTAGGAATCAAACCCAAGACCCATTTCTCAACAGTTAGGATCACTAACCACTGGACCAATAGACCAGACATATATATAGATGTAATATAAAGAACAATCAGATTTCTACTGTACCTTTCTTCCAAGTCAACTTTGATTTTTTGGCTTTCACTGTATTCATTGAGTGTTGTCGCTAGTTTAGCCACTGTTATTTCAGGGTTAGTCTGATCTGGGTCCAATAACGATCTTAAGTAGCTGTATTCAGCCCTAAAAATAATATTGTACTTGTCATTAAGTTGTCATTTGTTTATTCAAAAGAGTACTAATTTGCACAATAGTTGGTCAATAAGCTGCAAAAATTGGCATCAAGATCGATCCCCCAGCAGGAGCATTGCAATTGTCAGTATCTGTTATGGTGAATAGGCCATTAAACTATGTATTTTTCCACAAACCTATAGACTAAACTTTATGCATCCATGTCAAGGTAGAGAAACAACATATCCCTGGACCCCTAGCCCTAGACCACATATTGTAAGAGGTGATTAACGCCAGCGCTAGCTGATCATAGTATGGTGTAATCTGCCTAGGCATGGCTAAATTAAATCAATGAACGTAATATCTAACATGTCAGGTAATAATTTAGTATATTATGGTAGATTAGTCACATGCATACAATGAGTTGTGTACACACAAGAAAGCACATATGAAATAGACAAGTCAGCTTTAAATTACCCACAGTGCTTGATAAGCCTTATGATTGGGGTCATTTTAGCATGTTGCAGTTAGATATCTTTGTGTTTGTTATTAAAATTGCAAACATTGCAAACATCAAACAAGGCCTTACAGTGTTCAAATTGATATTTGACTTGAACCTAGTACAACCAGCATTATTAACTGTCAATGGTTCTTAAGCCATCTGTTCTGTCTTCATTTGAGTAACTGCATTATTGTTACTCACTAGATGAGGAATAGTAAGCTTGCTAAGGATGCTTTAATAATTTTTGTTGTGATATATCCTAACCAATCTTTATTGAATGGTATATTCGATGATGTATGCATTTACCATGGCCAGCTTTTCTGGTACTCAAGTTAACAACAAGCATGAATCGAAAATGTAAAGAGATATGAATATTTCAAAAATAGATGTCACTGCATTACTCATATTTCTCTTCCTTCAAATAATAAACAAGGAAGTCTAAAATTAAATCTACTGGCAAGTAACTAAAACAACTCCAGGTTAATGCTCCACATTTCAATTGAGGGCATACAGACAATTTTAACAATCATAATTTGTAAGTTTATAACCTGATAAACTGTCGCTTTAATACAAAATTTGAAAAGATGTAATAATACACAAATAAAAAAAATATATGTTTGTAAATAAAGATAGTTCAAAATAAGTAACTTACTTGTTAGTTTTTACAAACGGCGCGAATTTATCCATCAAATCATTAACGCAAAGCGTACCCGAACTTTTGGCACCGCAATAGTCAAAAATCTGGATGGCTGTAACTACATATTCTAAAATATAAGTGTAAAAACGTTCATTAATTACAATGTTAACGAAATATACCAACGCGTAGTCATATAAATAAATTGTTCTATTAAAACTCACCATCCATACTTGTGTCTCCGTCTTTATTCATGTTTGTCAGATAGAATTCAGATATTTGTTAGTCAAAAAAATTACACTGCAATAATTACCACGCGTGCGCTTCAACGGTCACCGTTGTTTATTTTTCATTAGCCTAATCTAAATAAATTCGTTACGCTAAATCGAAGTACTAAAATAGTTTTGTAATAAAAACGGTTTAACGTTTATAGTGTGGTGTATCACTTCAATTACCCCGTAATTTATCGATATCGATAGATAATTGCTATAAAAATAAAATACATTATTCATTTAATAGAATTATTACCGATATTCTAAGTTGCTGAATATTTTTTATGAATGTGGCCTTTTGTCCAAATTTAAATTTGTAAAATACTTTTTCTTATAAGTGTTGCCAGTATTTAATGCATATTTAATTTTTTTTCGTTAGTAGTGAAAAAATGTAATTGATGAATCACTTGGATAACACGAATTACATTTTTTGCAGATAAACATAATGATCCAAAATGCAAATAATCAATAGTTTCATTATATAAAGTTGTTTATAGCAATTAATTATATTGACTGCCTCGTTGGTCGTGTTGGTTGCAAGTGAGACTGCCGACCGGAGGTCCTGGGTTCAAATTCCGGGTCGGGCACCACTGGATTTTTTTTATTTAGATTTTCTAGTAGTGGCTCAGAGTCTGGAAATGGGCCCTTTGTATAACAACAGACTCACTACCTATTCCATAGTGGGAAGTAAATATAAATAATGTTGAAAATTGGGAGTGTATTACATTCCTCTGCCTACCTCTTCGGTTACGTTTAAGTTGAATACTGATTTTTTAAGGAATTAAACATCAAACAATTGTTTATCCATCATTGACATTATAGAAGCTGATTATGTAATGGTTTATTGTCGTAGTATGTTAAATTACTGTTAAAATTGTTAGATGTTTCGTTTCCTCGCATGATTTTTTCTTAATTTAGCAACAGTCTCGATTTCGACTACAATGTCTTATAATGTATTAAGACATAGCAGATTAAGAAAGTAAATATTCCCTCTTGTCTTGAATAATGTTAGGTTGTACGAATCGGGAAAATTATCAATTAGACACCGACACAGCAAATATATTTTTTCTCAGGATACATACGCACAAAGCTCAAATCCGGTATATACATACGTACTTGAATCTTGCCAGTGTCTGAAGGGAACATTCCGATTTGGAATGCTTAGCACGTTCTCCCAAGAGAAAACGCTATTTGGTATAAAGTATACGTTGCACCCTTCGTTGAAATATTTGCACATGAAATAATATAGGAGTTGATAAAATTAAAAACCGTAGAGATTAGAAATTTTTATAAAATTTATTAATATAAAAAGTAGTAAAATACAGCATTTCTAAACATTATATCATTAAAAGTACACCTAATTAAGACTTGTTTATTATCGTACTCTTATTGTGTTGAGGATCTCCACTAATCCACTGCGAACTTTTAGCATGGCGAGTTTCGTTTCGATCATTGTGAAGTCGCTTAGCTCCATCTGTAAGCGAAAGGGAAAAAATGTAGGTCGGAATGAACTATGGTTAACAAAATTTCAAATGGAAATATGAAAACCAGAGAATAATACTAATGAATATTATAATGGTCGCTGATTTTTTGCGCGCGCAATACTTGACATGGCACTTTATGACATATGAAATATATCATTTACCCCATCAGGAGGATCCTTGTCTCTGGGTGGATACCTTCCGTACATCCGCTCACATATCGCACATAAGCCGCACCAGGTCCGATATTTCAATGTGTTTTTGTCAGTCTGAAGAAAAACAAAATACACAACATTAGCAAGTTAATACGAATGTTTCTATCCAGTTTAAAATACAATCTAACTAGTACAATGTATAATACAGACAAAAAATAACAACGTCGAGTAGAGCTGCATTATTGTGATTTTTACTTTCATAGACTACAGGCGTGATGTTAAATTTTTTAGGCAACATAAGCAATAACGTTGGCAACATTTAAATCGCGTTAATTGAAATTGTATAAAATATTCATCTATCCTTGTCTGGGCTGCGTAAGAATACATTCCCGGAACCCATGCGAGGGTACAGGGTTTAGTAAAAGATGACTGAACCTGGCGCTGCCTGCCCAGGCACATCTACATGCCCTGACCGCCAACGAGCAACAGCGTAGGCAGTCAGAGTAGTAATTATGCTCTGCGATCCCCAACCCGCATGTTCAGGGAATGTGCATAACCAGGGAAGGCCTACTGCATTAGCCTGACATTGATTTATCAAATTTCGCTGCCATATCAAAACACCCACATCTCCAGTATCACCGGCCTCTTTCAGGCCTTGCTTCCTGTGGCCCGTGTCGAGCAACGTCAGCTTGATCTCGTCAGGGATGTTCTCTTCCTCTTCATAGCTGTCCCACTCCATCGTTGTCTGCAACTGTTTTGTTTGTTCCACTGTCAGTATACCACCCATCATCAGCATGAGTCCCTCTGGTATATCCTGGAAATGTACAATTAAAAATTAATATTAATTTTCAATTCCAGTATGATGGACACATGTGCCGAGGGGGTGCATGTATGGTGAAAGTTATGAATGTTGAAGAAGCGCGACAGGTCCGTTAGGATAGAGATATTTGTGCTCTCTGATTACCCTGTAAGGGATCTGGTATAAAAATATGGATGTATGCCTATTTTTATAGAGGTAAGTCAATGATGTATTGTTTGCTACCGTATTTTTGGACGGCGACGCACTAACTCAAAATATGGCAATAACATAAGCAAAGGCAAAATAATTACATTGGAACTCCTATGTTGTTTTAAAAATGATTGCATCTAATTTATAACACTTTTACAAACGTGTACCTTAATCGGCATTCTGTAACCCCTCGGTCTGAATTTCCTCAACACCGTCAGATACAGAAGTTGTTTTGATTTCTTCAGTGTGACAAATCTTGCGGCATACATCATTGGAGTTAATGCTGTAAGTATAATATATTTTTTAAAATTTCATTTTATAACAAGCATTACATCTATTTTGAAATATATTACATTAAGAATTAAAGCGCAATGAAAAGAATCTTTATTATAAGAGTTTTCTAATATTATCACATCAATTCTATCATAGTGGAATTGGTGAAACGTGGGAGTGTAGTACACTCCTATCCCTATGCCTACCTTTTCGGGATTTCAGGCGTTAATTCTGGCATCATAGTCACGTACAACATTGATACAATCCTCCACATGCCAACAAACAGTAGCTGGATAACGGTCTTCTAGCTACCACAACAAAACTACTATAAATCTATCATTTTCATTTAAGCTTTCCCTTTCAAACTAGCTACCATGCTTTTCAATGCACATCTAGTTATAGAACCTCGGCAATAAATTAAAGGCAATTCTACACATTCTTCCACGTGTCTGACGAACTCTAACAGGAGAGGGAGGAGGCTTTGAAAAGATAGTCGCGCGTGAGATAACCGTCACGAATATGAGAAAAATGACGATGAGCGTGTAAATTGTAATACATTGGAGCGCGTTGGAGTCGATGGGGAGCGCGAACTGCGCGCTGCGGCGCGAGAACACGCGCGGCACGTGCAGCCAGTCGCCGAGGCTGACGGCCGGCACGCGCAGCTCGCGCAGCAGGCGGTCGGAGCGACGCAGCAGCTGCGCGTGCGCGCGCCGCGCCGGCGCCAGCACGCCCAGCTGCGTCAGCAGCTGCCGGCTGCACGCGAACGGGCCTCCGCCCGCCCCCGCGCCCTCCGCGCCGCCCGCCTCCGCGCTGCCCGACGTCGAGCCCCAGTCGCCCGCGTCCGACTCCTCGTCGTCGCTGCTGTAATGCGCACTGCTCGGCGTCAATCAACATGTGTTTCACATCTCTTTATTATACAATAATAACAATGAAACAAAATAGTAATAAGAATGAGTGAGTGCAGAGTGGTGGGGGTGCGCACCTGTGCCTGGCGGCGAGGTAGGCGTGCTCGGCGTTGCGGTGCGCGGCCAGCGCCAACACGAGCGCGTCCTTGCCGCCCGGCGCCAGCGGCGACGCGCCCGCCTCGTCCAGGCGCCGGCCACCCGCCACCTCGGGCGACGTGTGCCCGATGTAGGCCAGCAGCTGCACACAGCGCCACGTTACAACGACTCCGCATGCGCGACCTTTACTGGTAATAACTCCATTGAACGAGTACCTAAATAAAATTTTCTTTTTTAACCAGCTTCGCCGGTCCCCCTAACTTTTCAATCGTGGTATGCCTGTCTTTGATTCGAGCATTGAAAAAAGACCAACATATATTATACATCAATTTTTAGACAAAGTGTTGTATTAAAAAATATTTCCGAATTTTCATATATGTATAAAAACACATACAAGTTTTTCCCCTTCATTATATTAGTGTAGAAGTGGAATTTGGTATAAAGTGTATATTTTCTATCACCATGTTTTAAGTATAAACAAAAGAACATAAAGGGTTATGGTGAGATAAAACAATATTGTTTACATAAAAATATTCTTACATGATCCAACTGATGTTTATCCGGAGGAGAATTGTTGTAGTCCGGTAGGAGGTCTGGTGGCAGCGGAGGAGGTAGAGATGACAACGTGTTATCCCGCGGACAGTCGACACTGGGGCAACGAGTACAATTAGGTGTTACACGGAATTACATTACAGACATGCATCAGCTACAAGGTGAAGACATATATTCATGTATAAACAAACAGAACGCCACAAATATACAAATATACAATTCCGATGTACAAACGTTGCCATACATTTACTGAACGTAACATGTTTAAAACATACTTTTATATTGTGAAAAGAAAAAGTATACTTGGAACGCCAAATGAGGCACAGATAGTAGAGCGGGGATACTGACGCGGGCGGCGTCGGCAGCGGCGCGGGGCGCTCGGCGTCGGCGCACGCGGGGTCGTAGTACAGCGCCGACGCGTCCCAGCACGCCTTGCCCGCCACGTCGCGCACCAGCACGCGCACCTGCCGCCGCGCGCGCACCAGCCCTGCGCGCCGCACCGTTACACGCCCGCCCTACTGCTGGGATATCGGCCACACCCCCCCCCTTCGCCTCGCTAGCTCGGTTTCCACAGGCGCTGCTAGCTAGCACTTGCATGTAAAACTTGATGAATTAAGGGATTCATAGCACTTTAACATGAGTCTCTTTAAGGAAAGCGCAAAGAGAGGGCTCCTTCAAAGTGTTAAAGCACTGGCCACTGTTCGAGTGTTGCAAGTTATTATCAAGTGGCCTGTCTGCCTGTTTGATAGATTAAATATATATAAAGACATGACCTTAACCCGTCTCATTCTGAGAAGGAAACGACAGCGCAACGAAAAAGAGGTTCATGATGATGAATACTGAGCGGGCGCGTGGGCAGCGCGTGGGCGGCGAGGGCGCGATGCGACGCGGGAGTGACCTGGGGTGGTGCCGCCGTGGGGCGCGTGCAGCGCGGGCAGCTCGATCACGGAGGCGAGCGTGGTGTCGCTGAAGCGCATGAGCTGGATGTGCGGCGCGGCGAGCACGGCGGCGCCCAGCTCGGCGCCCAGCGGCGGGCTGCTGTCGTGCTGCTCGCACACGCTGGACGACAGCTGGCAGCCGCTCCACAGCGGCCAGTGGCCCAGGTACAGCACCAGTTGCGTACATATCTGGCAATCAAACAAGATTTTTCAAGTAAAATATCAGTTTCATTAACTGTTTACTTGTAAAGGAGATTTCAATAAAGTTACATTCTATTTCTGGGTGCAAGAGCTGGTGTACTTTTTGCCTTCATTATTGTCAGATTAAAATATGTGACATAACAAGAAATGAAAGGTTTATAATATTTCAATACACATTGTCATAGTAATATTGTCCCTTTTAACCGACATAACTGTCTTTTATTCTATATAATCGACTGACTTGTTGGTCAAGTTGTTGGAAGGGCGACTGCCAATCGAGAGGCACGATCCCGGCGCCCAGTAGTACTGGGTTTTTCTAACTTAAAATTCTTAGTAGGAGCTCGGACCATAGATTTGTGCCCGGAATATAACAATATTCCATGAAGGGAGGTATGATGTGGCCGGTGAAACGTGGGGTGTACCACACTCCTCTGTCTACCTCTTCGGAGAGATATGGGCGTGATGTGTTGTGTATTGTATTTAAAAACGCGTCGCACCGTTTGGGCCCAAAGTTTCACGTCGATGGTGGACGCGGCCGCGGTCTTGGGGCTGAGGTTGTCGAGCTGGATGTTGGGGTCGAAGTCCTCGTCCACGGGCAGCGCCAAGCCCTCGATATCGGTGCCGCTCGTTCCCTTCATAACCGCATATAAAACCTGTCGAGAAATCGAGGCTCAAATTAGTTTTCCGTTCAGAAACGCGGAATAGTTGTAGCTGACACATTCACCCCGAGAGCGAAATGGTAGCATGAAAGAAACGTGTAAAGCGTTAAATTTGTAGAATTTGTTAATTTTTATATAAGTTTTTCAAGTTTCAGAACAATTATTACAGGTGAACAGGCTTTTTTTCAGTTATGTTTGTGTATGTCGCCGCCTCGCTAGGTCTGAAACTAGTCGGGCCACCCCGCAAAATAAACTAAAGTCACATCGCTTCATACGTAATAATAGGTATAAACAAACACGAAACTATTAACAGCATTTCAGGACATTTTTATAATGTCACTGTCATGTACTAGGAAAGTAGGTCAGATGTACCAAAAAAAAACCCATTCTGCCGTTGACTGTACTCTGTTCGTATCAAAGCCATACGTTTTTACGTGACGCAATATAACTTAGCACCGAACATATTCGTGGGCGGCGCGGCTCTGTTCATTAGCACCGCGTCGCGCGCCCGCCTATCGCAACTAACACTTTTGTCATCAATTAGTATTTGCATTTATAACGGCCGCGCGCTCCTCGTTCTGCACACTCCACACCTGGCTCCAGAAGCAGTGGCTCACCTATTCCTATCTCGAAGACGCTCATCCTACCCCCGTATCTCAAAATGCAAAAATTCGTAAGTGGCAGCGTGTTTTCTTCTTAACATTTTTAAAACTATTTGCACACATCTCCTCGACACCGTTGGTTCATCTAACGTTTTGTGATAATATTATTTACGAGTTTTGAATAAGTGTTTTTTAATAATAGCTAACGGCGTCTTTTAGTGCCGCGTGTCCTTTGGATAGGGCAAACGGTGTAAGTAACCAAAATGTTTAACCGAGCAGTGAGAAACTATTACATTCGGTTGTCGAACTCGCAAGTGCAGCGCGGCTACCACATTTGTGCCTGTTCAATCAACTGTCTGCGGGCGCAGGTGCTGTGCGCGCTGGCCCTCGCCGCCGCGGCCGCCGCGCCCCAGCCCCAGGAGCAGAGCCCCGCGTACATCCTCAAACAGGACTCCGATGTAAACGCTGAAGGATACCACTTCGAGTAAGCGTCCAATAACGTATACAACCAAACACGCTTAACAAATATGAGTTTTCTTTCGAGAATTTTCTTTTATTACATTGCTCCTTTTACATTATGTTGTGTATTGGATAAGACAGTATTTTATGTTGTAACGTCCGATTTCTTCTTGGGACTAAGTCTTAGGTTTCTATTCTATTAAACTGTTCCTCACTGTGGTCTACCTCTGCAGGTTCGAAACGAGCGACGGCACGTCTCGCCAGGAGCAGGGAACGCTGAAGCAGATCAGCGAGGAGCACAAGGCGATCGAGGTGACCGGCAGCTACAAGTACACGGCGCCCGACGGCCTGGTGTACGCCGTGCACTTCGTCGCCGACGAGCACGGCTTCCAGCCGCAGGAGCGCGTGGAGCAGCCCGCCCAGCAATAGCACGTCTACTGCGTTCTAATCACTTGTCAGATAACTTGTGCAGCGCACCCAGCTACATTACTCAGAAGGACTAAGCCGTAGAACCGTAAGCGGCCCTTCACATTATAAAACACCGAATGAATTTCCACAGATCTTCAATACTGACAACTTGCGTTGACACATTTTGTGTGACAAGAATTGTGCAATCGTTTTTTTCCAAAAGATAATTGCCTCGCTCGCGTCGCAGCGCGAAGGTGAAAGGTGACGCAGCGGGCGCGGCGCCGCGCTCGAACCTCTTGCGTCACCTTCACTTTACGAACAATGTCTGTGACGTTTGCCTTTTGTATGAGATTTATACTTTGTTTATATTGTTTTTGATATAAATACATTTTGGTTAAAATAAACTGCACTTTAGTTAAGTCATACACAAAGTTCAATTTTATCCCCTACGGAACAATGTACGGTTATCTTTTTAAATCGAGACGGTCAAGTGGAATTACTTTCACATATGTCCTTCAGGACCGCCCCGATGATAACTTACCGTCACACACAGGGGCCAGTCTCAAAGACGACCTGAGCAATGTTCAAATGCTAATGTTTCTCTTCTAACGTATTATATATCACAGCGTGTTCAGTATTTAGGTACATCTAAAACATCGACGACGTTGGCTCCAGAAATTGACAGTAACGCACCCAGTTCGATGTTCCACGCAGGTGTTCATAAGCTGCAATGACCTGTACGCTCACTTATTGTTTCTTACACACAATGATGAGATACTTCATCATCATCAGCCTTTGCCGGCCGACTGCTGGACGGCAAAAACTGATCTTTCCCAAGGTGTGCCACAACACTCGGTCCTCCCAGACCTCCTCCAGCCGGTATCACGCGTACTCTGGGGCGCCCTGCGACCCGTCGGACGGACGATCGTAAGAAGGCGTGTGGCGAGAGCTTCATGAATACCTAATTAATTACAATGGATCTGTACTAACTTTAAATTTCACGAATATTCAAACTCGTACGAGGTTAGTAACGAGAATGCCGCTCGTCCAGTGGGAACAACACTTCGCGACTCCACCAGGTGCCGGAGTTATATTGTCAGCATCATTCCATAGTATAAAACAAAGTCGCTTTCTC
>DWFO01000885.1:0-17782 GCA_018246595.1 Mimoniades nurscia nurscia
GTGATGAGCACAAGTATTTGTTCTGTGTCTGGGTGTAAAAAAAATTATCTGTTTAAGTATATATTTATATGTATATACATATGTAATTAATCAGCCGTCTGGTTACAATACCACAAGCTCTGTTGATGCTTACCTTGGGATCAGATGGCCGTGTGAGGAGATGTCCCAAGATGTTATTTATTATTTATTGTACAGTAACGGAAAATTGAAAACTGTACATTTAAGGTTTACAATTAGGCGGTCTTATCGCTAATAAGCGATCTCTACCAGACAATCTTTGGGTAGGATTCTAGAACAGAGATCAGATCATTTTAACCAAGTGACATTAAATTAAAGAGTAGATACTAAAATGATTCTTTTAATAATTGTACTGATGTTATTTTAATCAGTTTTCTAATCACATAGTTTTGTTCGAGGTTGGTTCGATACGTGAGCGGCAACGGCCACCTGCGACTTCCATCATCTACTTTTCTTTCCGCTCATTTAAATTCTTCATTTTCATTCCATTCTGAAAAATAGGAATCATGACAGAGTTCTAATTTTACTAACGTTTCAGATATTATAAGTAAAATTAAGTAACGCATGTTACAGCGATAAGGTAAATCAAATTTCAAAATGTTCTAAATCTGCTCACATAATGTTTTTACTTTTAAATGAGAATCTAATATCCTTGATGTTATCAGTCATCCGACCTTACTTCCTCCAATGGCGGGTAAAATGATTTTTAACATAGGCAGTAAGCCGGCGACATAATTAAAAACTTTTAGTTGACATTTTTCTAATTTCCTTACCGACGCTTCCAGAGGTCGCCAGTTGCAGGGCATCCTTATTTTCTTCCTTTTTTATTCCCGCCCATTAGTTTCTTAATTAATATCCATCGTTGGGTCACAGTGTGAGCCGGGACGAATCAATCATGATCACCTGTTACATTATTTTTAATTTTTTTTCTACCTTATCTTTAATTGCCGACACAAACCTTTGCGCACGTCGTTGTTATAAATCGATTATATTTAAGAACTAAAATATACCTTTTAAGTTTTCAACGTGTTCTAAGGAGCGTTGAATTCTACATCTCTTAGAGCCCTTAATGGAGCCATAGTTAATAAGTACTGATATTACTATTAACGTCCAATATTGTAGTCCAATATTTAACACCTGATGAGTTCACTTTTCGTACCTTTGGTAGGTACAATAATCCCAAGCTGTCTCGTGTTGAGATTTGAGGCTAACGGTTTACAGTTTCACAATTTAAAAAACAAAGGAGTAGGCGCGGTCGATCTGTAAGGATAGAGATATTTGGCACTCTGTGCTCTCTGCCTACCTCGTAAAGGACCTGGCAGGAAATAAATGTATGTATGTATGTCTGTACAATTAAAAAATTGTTGAATGAAGCCGGAATCAAAGGCACATAGTTAATTAACAAATTTTATTTCGTTATTCCGACCATGATATTGACATGATATTAATTAAAGCGAACGTAGCTTCGGTTCGTATGGCTCTTTGTATTTAATAATAGACACATATATGAGCTTTTTACGTTTATTATTTCTTGCATAAATATTTAATTAACGAAACAGTTTCTTCCGAAGGTCTCGGGCCCGCGCTTTGCGGCTCAGACCCATTAGTTCTATAATGACATCTACAAGTATATACCTATGCTACTAGTCAATAATACGCATATCTACTGCTGTGGTGCGTTTTGAAAGACCTAGTAGATAAAATGCGAAGGCCATGAAATAATAGGTAAGGTAATTATTGAAACTTACGGACACCCAAATTGCCAGTGTAAATCTGAAATAATACAGATGCAATTCGTTTGACTTAAGGTACAGATATTTAGAAAATATGTCCATGACTTAAACCAAATTTAGGTTGAAGGAACTTTGATTATTAACGTGATTAAAAACATTTATGTGAAATTTTGAATGATTTGTAAACAAATTTCAGTTCGGTGTTAAGATAAGTATACAGAAACGAAGCATGGAGAGGAACTTGGAAAGCCTTTAATTTTGTTGTGTAATATTAAAGAACACGTGAAGCATCTTTCAAACACCAACCATCTAAGAGAAATTGCACGAACTCAAATGTAGAATATTTTTTCAACGATCGGACCGTTTGTTTGATAAATGCAACTGGACATACGTAGTAACTAGATTAATAACTATTATTAAGTAATCACTTATCAAATTACATATGGAAGCTAATACCATCATTATTCTGTTTAAGTCCACTGCTCGACATACGTCTTTATTAAGAGGTTTTTATTCATAATCCCCACATACGCCTTTATTTAGGTTTTTATCCATAATCCCCACATACGCATTTATTTAGGTTTTTATCCATAATCCCCACGCTGGCCATGCGGACTGGGCTTGCAGACCACAGCATCTCACACGGCCTATGCCTCTGCCTGTAGTGCGCCAGAACATTCAGCCGTGTAGTCAGGACATTAAGCCTGTACATAATTTAAGTGTACGTGTATACATATAATCACGTTTACGTGATAAGATTTATCCCATACATCGGCCATATTTCCTAACTCCGAACCACAACTAAAAAATTTGAATTAAAAAATCTGTTAGTGCCCGACCCGTCCGCCGCGACCTCGCTGTCGAAACTAGTCAGGACATTAAGCCTGTACATAATTTAAGTGTACGTGTATACATATAATGACCAGCTGTTCAATTTGTCCTTATCATTTCATTTAGCATTAGCTCTTGCGATTCACGTTGACAATCGAGGAGATCATGACAGGGTGCGAATTAGATGTAACACGAGAGTAGCACTGCATACATCATCGAATTTGACAATCCGATTGTGAGGGGGCTATAAATTGCGGAGCCCAACAAAATAACTAGCAAATACACAGTTTTAACCGGCCACTCGTCAATTTGTCCGTCTCATACATTTATTCATGATGCTTGGATAATAAAAAAAGTCCATACGCCAATGGTACGCGGCAGTACTGGAAAACGGGTTGTGTTATTTTAACTTCATAATTTTATTGACTGTCTCAACGAGACAAATTGACTAACGGGTCGAGTTGTCGCAAGCTCAACTGCCGGTCAGGAGATGCTAGGTTATATTCCGAGCCGGGTAACGTTGATTTTTCCTAACTTAGAATTTCTAGTTACAATTTTTAGTAATGGCTCGGAGTGGGCATTTCGGCCCGGTGTATGCCAATAAGGTCACCACCTATTCCATGATGGGACATAAATCTATGGGACTATCTGGTGACACATGTGACTGTACTACACTCCTCTGTCGTTATCTTTGAGGATGACAGACATGATGTCACGTAAGAATATATGTCTGTTTTCAAAAAGTCTGTATGTACCTATGTATCAAAATTCTGAAAATTCTGAAAATTCTGAAAACTCTGAATGAAATAAGTTCCCCTAAAAGCTATTGCAATAACTATTTTTTTTCCATCGTTAGTAACAGAACATGTTTTGTATTTCATTTATTATAAACATTAAAATTATTAGCAGTCTTAAATGATTCATTTTTACGTATTTTTAAGATTTTCTTTGATATGTTCATTACGAGTTCTTACTCCTATCATAACTTACACCGAGCTTGTAAAAACAAAAAGAATTGTAGAAAAATGGCAATAGCGAACGACCAGTTGCTGATTTATCGACTCTTATTCGAGTAGCATTAGTTACGTCCGACACCTGTGAAGTCGCTCGTAATTTGTCCAAACCGGCCGGCTACCCGAAGATGGGGGTTAGGGTGAAATCACACTATCATGAGCAGAGAAAACTTTGAGACTCACGGTATTCTGTAGTCCAAGTTTATTTACATTGAATTACAACGAATTACATTGCACATGCAAAGTAATAATTCGCTGTCTTTGATATGTCTGTAACTTTTACGTGCACTGACAAATGATTACTATTGATCCGAATCCAGCTGTAATCCACTGTTATTGTCAAGTCGTCAGACCAACTGGCGGGTGAGTGATATACGCTTCTTTTCCTGAGTCTTTCCTTTTATATCGGTTGTCGGTTCTTGGAGCGATATGTTCTCCCTATTACCATTTCAGCAGGTTTTGAAAGCTGTCATAATCTTGGTTGGTCTAAGGATTCCATTTTTTGTCGCGTAAAGAGGTATTCAGTACAGTTCACTCCATAGCTCGTTGAGCTATTTTGAGCTTTTGCATGACGCCTACACTAAAATGCCACGTCTCGACGCCATAAGTCATCCGCGGTGATACATATTGCTCAAATAATTTAAATCGCTGCCCATCCGAATTGGATTTTTCGCGTGCCCTGTCTCTCGAACATGAACATACCTAATCTCGAGTGAGTAGTTTGTCTGAGGTATTGATAAAATGTTTACAATATAACTTATTCTGTGCGTACTTGTCACTCGAAAATGTTGCCTGAGCTCTGCAAAAGTGAGCCAATATATATGTAGCTCTTAATCCTCTCTCCTAATCTGAATTTACTTTCATCCTGGTGTTCACAATCAGTTATTATAATATTCTATAGTATACAATGCGTATAAAATACTCTAAGGGTATATTATTTGTTCCACTTCTTTTATCTTGTTTCATTATTCATTTTGATTACATTTTGTCAGCTACGAAAACCACACTTTTCTGTAAAACTGGCACGTGTTATCGTATGTTCTACTTTAGGATTATTTACCGACCCTTTTAATGTCTCAGAATGAGAGGGCCATAGTCTGCCACGCCGGCCAAGTGCCGGTTGGCAGACTTTACACGCCTTAGAGAACATTTTTTTTTGAAAACACAATAATGTGCTGGTTTTCACATGATGTATTCCTTCACGGTTATAGCAAGTGATATTTAATCTTAAAACGCATATTTTGTAAAGGAGTGCGCACTAGAATTTGAACCCGCGCTTCCGGAGAGGTCGATTTTCAAACCACTAGGCTATCACCATTGTTGGATACTGGAGGGAATTTTGATCACTTGGAGCATAGTTGCGTCACCGCACCACTGCTACTCACCGATCCCTGCAATAATGCAATATCTCGTGTGTAGCGTGCCGCCCCTCCGCACTGTATGTATCGTATATTGTGTAAAGCACACAGGCGTCGCTCGTCCGTACTGTCGGGCAGTGTACGTGTGTTAGGTATCGACGGATTTCATACAAACCAATAGAATATTCACCGCCAACCGCGGAAGTATGCTGCGCCTTGTAGTAATCGCGTTAGATCACAATATATTAAATACTAGGCACTGGCTCCGCACGGGTATTTAACAGGAATTTTAATAATTATAAATATGTGTTACACACACACCCTTCTCATTACGTTGAGTGTTACTAAAAAATAGTACCTACACTGTAAAGAAATATTTTTTATTCTAATGTTTTTTGTTATTCTTTATTATTTGTATGTTTTTTGCTTATGTAGGATTCTAATCATGGAATATTTTTTAAATCGGGCTAATAGTTTCTAAGCCTATTCAATGCAAAATAAACAGTAGAATTTTTCTTTTTTATAATATTACTTTAGATGACGTTAAGGAAAAAAATCCCTACATTTAATTAATCATATTCAGGCTTTATAATATATATAAGAAGGGCAGCGGATTTGTGTGGCACTGCGTTAATGGAAATTAGCTTTTTGCGCAAAATACGGGTATTAATTTGCTTATTAATTCTGTATGTTGTGTAATAAACCGCGAAAAAGAGGTCACTAGTTAGTGAGAACTCGCATACGATAACATTAGTTACGAATACGTTATGCTTGTTAAATGGGATTTAGTACGGATTATATCCGGTATTCAATCCCGTTTTCACCGCGAATTAAATGTGGAAGAAGCTATTTGTTAGGTAGTATAGTATTAGAAGATATTTAAACTAATTTTAATTAGCTAAAGTTATTTAAACTAATAACAAATAGATTCGGCCTCTCTGTCCAGTATTAACATGGTCATCGGGTATTCCTTTTCGTCGATTTGTAATGCATTGGCGAAAATTCTGATATTTTGCTTAGAGTTAACAGTTGCCTACTGAATTAAAGCTAATTTATAGAATTTAACGTAACATCGCGTTTGCAATCCCCGAAGAGGTAGGCAGATGAGTGTAGTTTACTCCCCCGTTTGACCAGTTACGTTTACGTCTCACCATGGAATAGGTGACTCGTAAGCCTGTTGCCATACTCCGGGCACATATCCAGACTTTGAGTCACTATTAGAAAATCTAAGTTAGAAAAGTGTAATAGTGCCCGACCCGGGATTAGAATCCAGGATTTCTGAATCGGCAGTGGCGTTTACAACGCACACGACCAGCGAGGGAGTCAAAGTATATGAATAACTAGATTAAAAAAATTTAAATACATAATGCATTATGTTCATAACAAAATTGATATCACAAGCTTTCATTTATCATAGATCTTTTAAATTTCATGTCCAATTTGAAAACAGAACACTGACTACAACAGTGACGCGATTCCATCAATTATTCGCGAGAACTCTCGATCAGATCGCGCTCGCTGCTCGAGCGTCATTTGTGTTGTAGGTACGGAGTAGTACGCATTGTTGACAGTGAATGCGACTTGGATTGTACGCTTTTATCTTTGTAATGTTAACTTCAAAATAAACTGAATGGCTTGTTTATTTGTACATTGTCTATTCGAAACTAAGTTATAAAATTTGTAGTGATTGCAGACTTAATATTTTATATGAAGTTTAAGGGCATAGCATATTTCTATATTCTATAACCAATAATAAGTATTTTTATTGTAATTCCTTTAATATTGATTGATTTATTGTAATTCCTTTAATATTGATTGATTTATTGTATTCCTTTAATATTCCTTTAATATCCATAATATTGAGTAAGGCATCAGTAGAACAATCAAAAATGTCACATTTGTGTACTGTCACTCAGCATGTGAACGACATGATCTAATACACAGATTCAACTAAAAAGAATATTCTTCAATTTTCTTTACGATAACATCCAGAATCAAGAGTTGAATCTATTTTCGGCTCTACTATAAACAGCTCGGGCTCACTGAATGGGTGAATGGAACGAATAAGCGAGTAGAACGACTGGCGAACCGTCAGTCAACTCTATTATCCTAATGGAATCACGAATCAATTACTTTATATGTAAACTAATAATTAATATTATTATTTTTTTATTTAAAAGTGATGAAATTATTTTGCTTTACAGCATAAAGTAAGTGTAATTTTTTGTTAAGTTTTTTGTAGGCTTGAAATTTACCCAAATAATAATGTATCATAATATTAAGTCTTTCATTATGTTGTTCTGAGTATTGATCTGTTCATGAAGTCTCCTCAATTATTTCAATAGTTTAAACGTAAAGGTAATGTTTCTCACTCACTCGCCACATGTCTTTTCAGCTATTATCTGTTTCAGTTGATGTCTTACATAGATTATTATAATATTGCAGTTTAATATTTTAATATGTAAGTAGGTATATACCTATTTTGAAAATATAGAATTGTATCGATCTGATAGTAACATACAACTACAAGTAACATTTTTTTCATATGAATAAAGATTTTTTTTAAAAGATAAATCAAGGTGTATTTTTATATACCATATTAATGCTACGTAATATATAGGTAGGTACATATTATAGGTAGCCAATAAAGCATTTGTCAAATAAACAATTCTCAATTTGAGATGTATAATGCAGGTTAGCTTAAATCACTGACGTCAACTATGAAATTAGTTCTATAAACGGGTTTTAAGGTATAATTCAAACAGCGGACAATGGAATTTGCACGTTACAAAGTCCGTATTAAAATCGATTATACGATGCACGCGAGAATTCGTATCGCTCGTAAATTTGAAGAGGCACTCGCCTTTTCAAATCGAATCGGAATGCCCGGAGTGGTGTTCAAATTTAGCTCGGAAATGCTTCAACTCTTACAATCGCCGATCCTTATGTATATAGCACAAAAGTTCAAAATTACAAACCCACTTCCGCTATAGACAAAGTTGTGCAAACTGCTAGTACCCACTGATCTTGTACTTTATTTTTCTACCTTGCTGCAGAATTGTGATTTAACTTCGTGGATTCCGTACTCAAAAATTTTAATTCATATGACTAAATGCGATGGTTCAGGGCTGTACTCGCTTAACTTTCTTCCCATCTGTGAAGCAATGATTATAATAAGTAGGTACTAGATATTACCAAATGTCAAAATCGTTTATGTTGCGGATCATCTAACGAAACAAAATCGATTACGAATATGCGATATTACCGTTACTAGTTTTAGCAAAATTTTGACTTATTTTGTTCTACAAATAGTAGTAGTAGTAGTAGTAGTAGTAGTTCTACAAATCATAGGAATAGAGACAAAACAAAACAAATTTTGTTCTACAAATAATCATAGGAATAAAGATAAACGAAGTACATTATAGTAATGTTCTCAGGATTCAACAAATGAGATCGACAATAAACAGAACGGTGTAATGTTCCAGGTTTTTAAGTTTGAAAAAGAAAGCGAAGATTAAATACCAAGTGACAGAACTAAAACGAGCGTCACTAAATCGAATAATTTATCACCTAATATTTTAACGAGTAATCCCAATTGACTGGCCTCAGCACGAACGAGTAGCGATGAACTACATAGAGAAGCGGGAAGAGAATAAGGTTTGAGCTCTTACACGTTGCCATTATTACTTAGTGGTTCGGAGTCTGAGAATGTGGGCGATGCATGGCAATAGGCTCACCAACTATTCCATAGTGGGACGTAAACCTAACCGGTGAAACGTGGGAGTGTTATGCATTCCTCTGCCTACCTCTTCGGGGATTACAGGCGTGAAGTTACGTTTTTTATAATATTTGTATTATATTTATGTATAGGACTCGAATATGTTCACTTTTCTGTTGAACTTCAATGATGAGACGGGTCAGTGTAGTATCGAATAATCCCGATTTGTAAAGAGAATAAAAAATCCGATCCCGTTAGGAACACGCTTCAATCTGATTAAGGCTCGTTTGGTGTTTTGTTAAAAAAAAACAGTGGTTCGAATACCGGAGGCGGTAATCCTACGTGAGTTATTGTTATGTATAACTGTGGCTCTAAGACTATGCGGACGTGTAGTAACTAAGACGAAAAAGAATAGTTGGCTTGATACATAAATGTGATAATACAAAGTGAATAATATTATTCTTTTTCATGATTGTCTGTAGTTTTTAAGTTTCCGAGGAGTTATAAACTTTTAAAGAGAAACAACAAATGGCTTTACCTAGACATTTGTAGAATTGCTGAAAAACAAATTAAGGATATTTGGTAGTCCTCTGTATTCGCAAATAGGGTGTTGTCAGCAGGGCTAACAAAAAAAATGTAGTAATGAAACTGGACTTAAACGAAATATAAAGCTTGAATGAAGATACCATTAAGAAAAAATATTATAGAGACAACTTTATAGACTGAAAGAATTTATTGGTTGAAATGCTTATTAAAAGTAAATGACGAAATTTCATGGCAAAATTTTATCAACAGACCAATTGAACTAATACATTTTGACCTATCTCATCGCAAGCATTTTTTTAGACAGGAAAAATATTTATTAACTCAGCCAAAATTGTTTTATGAGATATCTTTTCATACATTTTCCTAACAAAAAATTATCATCTCTAATACTTCTGTCATTTCATTTAATATTAGCTTTACTTTCAGGAATAACTTTATTCATTAGTGTTTTAAATCAGTTGCTTAGTTATACAGAATGGCACAATATCTTTGGCAACTAACTGTGAGTCGTGGGAGTGTACTATACTCCACTGCCTACCACTGCGAGAAAATACAAGGCGCGATGTTATGTAATATTATGACTTAAATAATACAGCGGGTCATTATACCAATTATGATGTTATGTCATGTGGCATTATTACTTTAACTGTAACAGTGCTCATGAATATGAAAATAGATTACATTATCAAGAAACATTCATGGCATATGTAAAAAAAAGTAATCTACATAGTAAAAGTATTCTACACAGAATATATACCTTATCTTTTTTATAAGCAATACCTCAATACCACACAAAAAGGCCCTAGCTTTATATTGGAATTAAAAATTTACCAATCGCCTTATAGAATAGCTTGTTTTGCAGATAGCTATTATAAGACCTGTATCGTCGGAATTTAAAACGTCTCAATCTAATTTTTTAGCATCCATGGCTTGCTATATACGTAAGTGGAAGTGAATGAATTCGTGCCCAGCATTCAAGCAATGCTTAAGTGGGATCTATCGAAAATTTTACTCTTCAGTTTAGGCACAATATCTGTAGCTGTAAAATGGGAGTATTTTGGGGTGGCTGAAGATTTACAACCTTTCAAGTGCCCACCTAATAGACGTATATTGCATTGCGGTCGGATTTATAGACTATATTTCTTTTGTTTTCAGCAATATATTATCAGGTGTACGGTGAATCGACCTTTTTAGTGGCTATCAGGTGTGATTATCGTTTGTATGTGGTTTAATTAATGTATTATGTTTTAGCAATGTTTTTTTTTAAGATATATATTCCATAGATATTAATTTGTCCAAACAGAGATATAACATCACGCCGGTATTTTTCCGATGAAGTTGCCAGAGAATTGTAGTACACCCACGTTTTACCTGTTATGTACTCGTACGTCCCATGTACGTCCCATGGAAAATGTGGTGAGTCTATTGCCACATATCGGTAAACATCAAAACTCTGAGCTACCACTAGGAATTACAAGTTCGAAAAACACAAAATACGTAATACTCGTCACAGGTCACCCAGAACGTCTGGCTCAAAAGCTGTAATTGTTACAACTAAATCAATATTTGTACCTTTGTCTTCTAATCTTGTATGCACTTTACCGAATATCACCATACATGTCAAGAAACTTATATTGCATTGTATTTCTACTGTTATTTTAATCTTGAAGTTGAAGTACATAACTGATGACTGAAATGTGGCAATATTAGCAAATATGGGCTTTCTCCTCATTATTAGTTATAATTACTTTCTTCGTTATTTTATAATTGTTTGTAACAAAAGCCCTAACAAAACTTTGGGTAGTTGTTTTGCATGAGTCATCATAATTATCAAGTGTAAAGAGAAAGGACAATAAAAAGGAAATTACTGTCAATTACCAAGAAATTTCTCGTATCACACCTTGAGAGCAGTTTGTATCATTATCACATCAGCCTGTATAGTTTTCCATTGCTGGACAATTGCCTTTTCCAAGATGTGCCACGATACTCGTTACATAGTTTGTATATTATGTAATAAATGTAGCAGTAACAAATTTAGATAAAAACTCAGTAAAATAGTTGTAAGTAGTCGGTTTGTGTACGGCTGTCAATATTGAGACCCAGTGACAGTTTGTTGGTAAATAAAACACTGGTATATTTCAGTCACTAACTACGTCAGCGTTTTTTTAATAAAAAAGATAAAAAAACCATAGCACAAAATCTCTAATATACATACGTACCAAACTTTGTAAGCACTGAATTCGCCGTTCAATAATAAACCCTCCGTGTGTCGTTTAGTAAAGATTTACACTGAAGTTATATCTCAGTCAAACCCTTTGCAACCCTAATTCATACCCAGCGGCAAAAGGCAACAAGTTCTTAACCAAATTATTTTACACATCATACACGTATTACTGACTCTTTTCTCCATAAATTGTAAAAGTGTCGACCTGTTATTTTTAATAACAATGATAGAAACAAATAATGATAGAAGGATAATATTAATAATAATAATAATTACTTACCAACGGTGGCATAGCGTTATTTATTGACCATTGTAATAACACGTTTAACGTCTAAATGGTTGGTATTCCGTTGAAGTTTAGAGATTTTAAGTAACTTGATTTTAAACTACATAGAATTGAAAAAAATGATATGTATTTTCAAATCACATCTTTATAGATATTTATAAAATTTTGTTTTCAAATTCGCATTTCATTGGTTTAGAGATTGTAGTAGTAGTTGTGTACCAATGTATGATCGACTAGGTGGTCAACCATATTATTTAATAGTATGAACAATTATTAGCATTACTATCGCGGTACTGGTAACAGCGGTGGTACGGGTCTACTCGTACCTACTTTTCTGCTTCGAGAAATTTCGACTGTGCCCCATTTACTTCGCTCGGTCACATGGACGCGTTTGGTAACAGTTTTATAACACCTATAATCAAAATATGTTTGTAGACTTTTATAATGCACGTTAACATCACAATATTGGAAATGTGTTCTAAATTATTCATGAAGGTTTTATTTACTTTCTTTTCTCCTTTATTTACTTCTTGTGTCTTTTCTCCTTCTGAAGTACTAAATCTACCCAAGTATTTCCATAGAGTGTATGAAATCGAAAAGCTTAAGATCGAGCTTAGTGCCGTAGATTCTATTGTAGAGTTCTATGTCCAGTAGGTAGTGGACGAAAAGAAGCCAATGATGTAAATGATTATTTCTACTAGAATTCCACGAAATCGATCCTGTAGTAGTTTTTTGCAGCTTTTCAACCTTTGTCAGAATCTGTGCCCTGTTACACGAGATATAATTGCATACAAAACCGTACAAAAATAAACGATGTTTAGAATACAAAACGCGTAATTAATATAAACAAATTTGTGAATCATAAGTTTTCTTTCATGTGACAATACATCACCACAAATTCGAAACTCATGCTAGACATGATATCTAATCCCGCCTATCCATCTTATAGCACTGCATCGATCTCGGGCTAGTAATGTCCCAACACGTCACTAATTGATAGGGTCACGCCACGACGACCGCGCATCTGTCAATGACAGACGCCATTATCATTGTTTGGGAATAAGCCAACTCGGCCACTATTCAATGATGTTTAGTTATCAGTGAAATTAGCGAATTGTAAATGTAACACAAGTCATGGAAATTTACTTAACATCTTTAGCGCGTATCGTATCAGTAAAATTGTAATAGTATATTAGTATGTTCTAATTGATTTAAAATTACCGTTATCCACAAATAAAACGTTCTTTTTGACATTTGTAAAATTATAGAGACAAGCTGAAGGCCTTATTATACATATTTACCTATTCACATTCCACGCCTAGCTCAACTGTATCTACAAGGGACGATTGCTCCCAATCGGATTGAATATTGATGCGGCAGATGGCAGAGCATTCGCCACATAGTTAATATCTCACTCGGTCAGAGTTTCATTTCCATATTAAGGTTAAATGTAACAATTCACATCACACTTAGGTGTCCATATGAATGCACCTTGAGACTGGATTTTAAGAGCAATTTTCCTATATATTTCCGTACTGAAGTACGACAATAGTACACACACCTGTATACATATACGAGCACATGACTATACACACATATGTACATACGTATATACATAGTTTTCTATTCATAAGTTCAGATCTAATTAAACTTGTCAAAAAACAATCACCCAAATATTTGGTCGGCCAATCACTGTACTTAGGTGCCAGTGGAATGAATCACACTTGTCACATTACACGATCGTCCCGCTAGTGTGACGCGTCATCCGGTCATGTGAACGTGCCTATCTATAATCACAGCAGCACTGCCAAAGTTAAACCGCATAACCATCACTCTTAGTCATTATTTTGTAAGAGTCCACAGATCTGTTGAGTAAATGAATAAGTTATGAGTTCCCTGTAAAATGCTTTCCAATACTCCTTTGCTCGTTTTCCTTGTATATAGCTACGAGTATCTGATTTTGTTGACTCATAACAAAAAAACCGTGAGTTGGTTTCGACTCGACAGGATAGTTTCGACTACGCTGATTTTTTATTTATACGAGTACTTCAAGTTCATTTGATATAATATTAATTACTCGAAGAATAATAACTTTACACTCATGAATATATTGATAAATCACAAATATGAATTTTTCAACAAGACAACTTTTTTGCGTACGTACAAAAGTGAGAAAGAATGGATGTTTACAATTTAATAAATTTACATAAATTGTAAAAGTGTAACGAAACATTTCACTATAAGTTGTTCTCAAGATTTTATTGTTATACGAAGTATATAGGTACATAACACGCTGTCTCATGCATATTGCATGAGGGATCGCGGCGGTTGATGTCTGCGTTAAGCGGAGTGCGCAATGTCCGCCCGCTCCGGTTAGCCAGTTAATCGGATGGCAAAATGTTAGGTAGGGTTGACATTTTTGAAATTAATTTATTAGAGAGTGAGAGACTACAATCTCGTTCTTTAATTACTCACGCACTCTCAATAATGTGTATGTGTAGATGTGTACGTACATATTATACGAACATAACAAACATAACAATATAAATATACAGGCATATTCTGTGGTAACTAGAATATTTTGTCACTAATAAATATATTATTTTCATTCCGTATTCTTTGCTTACAATAACAACAGATAATGTAGATGAATCGCTAAACTAGGATGAGTCCGAAGAACTTTCTTATATGACCAACGTATTGCCCTTAGCGTTGGCGTAAACGCATCCGACTATATTTTGACCGCTATAAAGACTTATGGCTGCATTTTTATTCATGGAACAATTTGAGGAATCGTCCGGTAGACTTATGTTTTATAGTGGGGTCAAGAACACCCTACAATGAGTTTACGACCAGGTAGGGTTAGAAATGGCCGTTGAAACTCTAAAAGGAGTGAATGACCGTTATATTGAGGATGTAAATGCGAATCGGACGTATTTGGTAGGCCGCCATCAGTGTCTTGTATGTGAAAATATGCCATACACTCCCTATAACCAAATAAACGATTATGAAACGCCTTAAGCGATAGCAAGCTTATTAGCATAAATGCATGCGATATGTTTTATAGGGCACAGTGTGAATAATGAGGTTGAGATTCTGAACGTGTGACATAAATATAGAAACTTAATTCACAGGTTTTAGAAATTGAGATGGTAATGTGAAATAGCAATAGTAATAGAGGCGTGTGCTCATCATTTTTAACATAATCAATCATATCGGGTTACATTTCATCTTAAAAAGGCAATTGTTTGTGTACTATCAATGTACTATACATATCGTTTATTTACAGCGCATTCAACAAACGCGCTATATTTTGCCGACGGTAAAAGTAATTACGACCGTCAACCTGTCGACGTCGACGCTTTCAATGTTCCGTGTGTGCAGTTTTTAGCAAGTGTGAATTTTACGATATATAGGTACTGGATATTAGCAGTTAATTTAATTTAGTTTTGAACGTTTCGTATTGCTGTAAAATATAAAATTAATAGAAAATAATGAAAAAATAGTACCAACTATGCTCGTAGACACGATAATAAATGTAGAGAAAATATTACTAAGATATTTTAATGATCGGTAAAAATTTTCAACCATTAGCGCTTGGTCGACATCTGTTTCAGAAGCTTATAAATAAGACATTTTGAATACTATGGCGTGTAACGCAATGAATATTGCATTTCATGTACACGTATAGTACATGTCTTATATTCAAAAGCTTAAACCAATACAAATGGATCGTTGAAAAATATATAAACCATCGGAATAACTTTCAGGTTGAACGTGAACGCCTCTAACCATGTTATAGATTCCGTAGACTAAAGACGGACTTTTTAAATATGGTGAAACTAGGAAGTCGTGGTTGCTTTTATAACAACATAGACCCGGCAAAAATACCCAATAACAACTGCCTTGAGCGGACGAGGTGGTTCAAGTGACTTCGGTATTACGCCTGTGCCGCTAGTGCGTACGCGCACTTATCATTGCTTGACGTCTGTTACTTGCAGCCTACCTGATATTATTGGATTAATAAACTTAATTGACCGTTATATCAAATTTCACTTATGAGCAAAATCGAGATTATTTTAGTACCTACTGCGTGCTCTTCATTAAAATAAATAACTGATCGATATATACAAACATACCTAGGTAATATGGTGAACTATTTGTACATTCTGTATTTAATTGTTTGGATTTTTTTTGACGGTAGGTAGTTTTAATGATAAACCTTTTTGCATGCATATTTCTATCTTTAAATCCCTTAACATCACCTCTTATTCTGATGCGGTTCCCCTGTATTTATAAGTATTTCACGTCGCCGTTATTAATTACACTACCTCTAACTCATCTCGATACATAAAGTCCTAAGTGCTTATGATGCATCAAACGTAATGTCAGCAAAAAAGATGCTTCAATAATTTCGTTTCATTCGTGTGTATTTTGTTCAAATAATTGTATCTATCTGTATACAGTATACATTACAAATTTTAGCCATCAATTTCGTGAATATTTTTTAACAGTCGAATTTTAACTTTTAACTCTTTATAAATTTTATTTATCTTTATCTTTATTTTTATTGATTTTTACGTAACCAATAAGTTATAGTACATATCAATGTGGTATAATGTCAAAGAAATTTAAAGCACTTGGATTGGTATAGTGGGAAAATATCAACGGCTTCTTTTGTGTGCGATAATATTCGAACTCCTTAGGATTGAAAATGCACACGATGCTGATTTCTTGCAAAATATTAGTCATATTAAACATGACCCAAATATCCCATTGAAGGGAATACGGGTGGTCCCTTCCTTATTTTTGTGTCTGTTCAGTATGTAAGCAGGTTTTTAGATGCAATTCTTCAACATGTTTGATCTCTTTTTTAACAGAATAACTAATAAAACTTTTGTGCTGGCACTCCAGACCGTTAACCCTTCACTTCCATTGTACGAGTCCAAAGCTGAGTAAAGCGTACCCTTGCCATTTATTATTACTAAAGTGTAAACGATGGTTAACTCAATATAGGGGCCCTTCGGACCGGTTTAAGATCAGTCGATGGCTTGCTAAACTGTTCAACTGAAGGGTAGTTTTAATTAATTTCAAGGACATAGGCAAGCGAGTTGCATAGAAGGTAGACAGATTGGAGCTTAAACCTTAGAGAGGTAATTCTATTTAAGTTTATAGTAGTCTAGACGGGGTTCAGCTAAGTTGATATGCTTTTTTTTTAAATTACATTGGAATGTTTCGCAAACAAGAGTTATGGCCGTCCGGAATTCTAATAGAATTCAGTACGTATGTACAGTTACAACGTAAAGATTTCAATTTGAACAAAGCCATAACATTCGTTGCAGATCTCGTCAGGTTCGGATTAATTCATATGAAACGAGACAACGTATGGTCGCATTTAGTCCACGATTCTGTTCGCGTACTAATCTCCCACAGTTTGCTCGTTGTCGGCGCTTCCGCAGAATACCAAGCGACGCGTACAAATGCACGATGTTCGTGTTCAACCGAAATTTGTTAAGATGCCTTCGTTTATTGATTACATCGTCGATGTCCGTTTTAGTATAATTACGTCATCAGTTAAGTAAATTTCATATTCATATAAGTATGCTGACGAACTTTAAAATACATTTAAATATAAAATAAAAAAAATACCTTTTAATATAAAATTAATTAGGTAGTGAAAATTAATTTCCGATTAGATTTTTTACGTTACATTTTGGAAATTTTTGCAATGTTTTGTGGAGTTGGCCACGATTGTTAACAAAGTAAATATTTCGTGTTATTCGCAAGAAGCAAATATTGTACGCAATATTTTACAACGGATAATAAATAATTCGTAATAAACAATGAAAATATCACGGACATGTTTTAAAATAAGGAATTATTTATTCGCGAATACGTACAAAAAATATACATGAACTTTTTTATCATTTTGTTGGAGTTTGTAAAGAAAACGAGTTTCTATAGAAGCCATTTATAACGTAACTTCACGCCTGTAATCCCCGAAGAGGTAGGCAGAGGAATGTAGAACATTCCCACGTTTCACCAGTTACTTTTA
>DWFO01000886.1:0-17778 GCA_018246595.1 Mimoniades nurscia nurscia
AACATAAAATATGGTGTTAATCAAAATGGAATTCTTCAAAATCTATGATTTCTCTCTCCGAGAACCCTGAGTATATTTTGAAATACAACAACCCGGAGTATAATTTAAATTACAACAATAGCATTCGCTACACGACACAGAGTGCATTAATACATATATCAGACACAATAAAACTCCAATTTAAACAGATTTAATGTCTTCAACCACAGCACTATCATAACATACACTAAGTTACTGTACTTACAATAATGATACGTACGTATGTGTCAGGCACTGCAGTTCAAGTTAATTGGTATGTAGTCGAGTTAACGTATTGGTCTAGACTGCTCTACACCCTAGTCTTATCTCGTCGAAATTATGGCGTGGGTGAAGCGGTGACACTGACGATGTCATATTTAACCGTTCGATGCATACTGAGCTTAAGGCTTTGTCATAAACAACTGTGACATAATCGGAAAAAATAGTCACACCTAAATAATTCATACCAACGTACAGCTTTATGAGTCAGTTAGCACGTCGTTGAAATTGCTCAATAACTCATCAATGCATCCCCACCAGTTAGGAACTCGCGAAACAATTAAGTTGAGATATTACGGTATCTAATAGCAAAATAAATGTACTTTTAATTTGATTAAACATTATAAGGATGGTATGTTGAGGTTTATATGCAGATCTTGAGTGCAGAGTCACTATTACTTCATCAATTTCTGTCTAAACCTGTATTGAACATTCCGATTTTTAAGCCAATATAGCTATCAGTGTACTGAAAAAGTTTTTGCAAGCAGTAATAAATGTACAATACATTGATTATTATACAGTTACAAATCTAGTACTTGTGGCGAATCATACAAAATGCTTGTCCCTTGATAGGTTGCAACTAAGACCCCGGGCAGCAGTTGGGCTTACTAACCATTGGAACATCTGCCAGTATAAACTATGAATGTCGACATGCAAGAAATCCCCCATATTTGCTATAGGGCCGTGGTGTCCATTCGTTGCAAAGCCTCCGTGTATATATACCGATTTTTTCAGTAAAGTTTGGAATATTCACTGACGTTAAACGCTATGATATACGTCCCGATCCTAACTGAGGGCAGTCACGTACGAGTACCTATATGCCGTAATTCTGACCGACTAAATAAAATTTGATTGTTCTGGGTGGTTACCGGAAGGGGCGCACCATATTCTCAATGGCATTTAGATTTATTTGAACCCATAGCTATAGCCAAGCAATTTCCCTATTAAATACAATCATCATTATTAATCCTGTTTCTCATTCCACTGTATAAGATAGGTCTCCTTTTGCGGAGAATAAGCCATTGTCAGCCACGCTGGCCAAATTAGGGTTAGATTCAAATTTTAGATTCAAGAAAATTCAATACCATTGTTCTTCCAAAATCCCAGGATTTCTAAATAATTATCATGTTACGCTTCTTCTACGGTTTCTCCATCTTTGTCTACACCTTTGTAAAACACTATACCTTGCTTCTTATTTCACCCTTAGTGAGAAAATAACTTGAAGGTTTATCCTAAGTAAAAAAGGTCTCTCTTATTATGTGTCCTGAGATGTTAACGAACTTTTATTAACTCGTAACTTACTTCTGGGCAGCCATTAGACAGGCATTGATATTAAAATTCCTTGTACTCCGCTTGAATAACATTAGGGCCCCATTCAAGAGAATTGAGCCGTAGAACATGGAGAAAGGATATGGACGGATTTATAACATATGCCGTTACGTAAAAACTCTCTTCGCATAAAAAAGCTATTACGATAATCTTACGCACAAATTTGTTCTGAATCTCCGTAAATTACATTTTGTGTATTTTATACGGTGGTGTAATAGAAATGGGGAAATTTTCAAGAGGTTTCTACTCTATGCTAATGATATACAGCTGTGCTGCTTTTATTCTCATTTTAACTTCAATACCTAATACACATTTATCACTCTAGGACACATATGCCTGTTTCGGAAACTTCTTAATGCCGTCAGCCAGTATATGACTTATCTATCCAATGTAATTACATTATTATAAATATCATAAACGTGTATGAATACGAGTTTTCCACAACTAATAAATAACTAATTGGTTTTTAACGGCACAGAGCGCTCAGTTGGCGGTGCTCTGGGCACTGCTGGTGGCTATCGTCGCCGGCAATGCAACCGTTGTATTGGCGTTACTGCTGACGAAGACCAGGAAGAGTCGGATGAACTTCTTTATTATGCAGTTGGCGATAGCTGGTAGGTTAATCAATAACAATTATAGTTAAATATATATTATAATGAAGACTGCGAGTTCTATTAATTTTAAACCAAATTCCAACGTTACAGCTGTGAAGTAACAAATGTTTAATTTAACACAAATCCCTACAAATATTATAAATGTGAAAGTAATTGGATATCAATTTTATCAATTCAATTTATAATTTTATATGATTTAAATACTTGAATATTATAGTAAAATTCTATTACGTGAAATATTTCGCTTTGGATAAAATTTATCGTCTCTAGAAGCCTTATTCACATCTAAACATTTAAAAAAATGCTTTAGAGGCCTTTGTTCAATAGTAATTTAAAAAATAAAACTACACACCCATGTATATTGACTTATAACGATATTTGTTAAAGCATTTTGTGTCAAGAGAGATCTTAAATTTATATACATAGTACGGCTTCCTTTTCACAATATACCTTTCACAGTACCTATACCTTTGATATTGATAAATTTACCATAATTTTGTTTCCTTTGAAAAAAATATACGCCCAAGGCAGCAATATCTTTTGATTCATAAAGATATTAGTTTGATGAATTTAATATCAGTAAATACAAATAATTTATCATAGTTCTGCTTTCTGTCGAAAAAATTTAGAATCAAAGAAGCATTATCTGTAACGATTAATCTTTTGATGAATTTAGAATCAGTAGTGACTGAATTAATGGCAATTCTTTGTTTGTGCTACTTGCGAACAGCTTGCGCAAGTTTTAAGCGGTTGAAATAAATCTAAAGGACATAAATCTCGTGGTTTCCTAATTTTCTGTATAAAGCCTACCACGTTAATTAATGACTACAAATATTTTGCGGAAAATATTCAAGACGATGGTCCCTTTAATGTAGATGAAGCCTAATACTTACTTTTGTATCTAATATTGTTGTTACTATATTTAATGTAATGTTTCGCTTCCAGATTTGTGGGTCGGCCTAATAAGCGTACTTCCTGATTTAATTCAAAGGATCACGATATCCTGGTTTGCGGGGTCAATAGCGTGCAAGCTAATGAAATATCTCCAGGTGAGAATAACGTAGAAATTTAACATAGGATGTTTTTACTTAGTTATTTTGTTTTGACACTTTTAACTTTCTTGTGCATCATCACTCGACACTATGAGAGTAAGAGTATCGAGTTAAAAATTATATAAACATATAATGTACTATATAGTTTAAAAAAATGTATACAAACGTTATTGAGGATCAAACTTAGTGGTTTTCACATTGATGTTGCTTAGAATTCATAACCTAATCACCTTAAAATGACTTGAAACTTTTCGACGAAAATAGAATACCGCTTTAGCCGTGTACATTGTAACAATTCAGAAAACTCTGAAGTGCTTGAACACTCGGGTTGAAAAATTGGATAAACCTGTCGTGGATTAATCAACTGGAACAAGTTAATTATAAAGTGGCTATACGTTTTCGTTTATACCTCTTTATAGAGCTTTAGTCACTTTGACTGGACTCAGAAGATTATGAGTAAACGGAGCTGAAGGTAGCCAAGTTACTTTAGAAAGTTTGAAAGCTAGACCGATTTTAAGTTACACAGCGTAAGATAAATCCAGCAGGTTCTAAAGGTGTTTAACTGAATATTCGAGCTTCAAAAGTTGCTATAATTAGTAATTAGTATTATTAATAATAATGTCTTGATCACCTACTTCATCAGGCGTATCAGCACTGCTGATAAAGAGGTCCTGAGTTTAGCTCCTGGGTCAGGTTCTATTAAATTTTTCTAACGTAGTAGTGGCTTATAGGCTGAATTTGCACACGGTGTATGGCAATAGGCTTACTACCTATTCCATGGTGAGACGTAAACGTAACTGGTGAAATGTGAGTGTGTGTTTCCTACTATCCTCTGGCTACCCCTTCGGAGTTGATAGGCGTGCTGTTACGTTTAGTTGTAATGAAAAATATTTTTCAAATCATGATGATAAAATATGATGATGATAAAATTACGTTATCTATTCATTATATTAACAATCTGTTTTGGATTGTTGAAAAAAAAAAGTAAATTCATTTTTACCTTCGTGCTTTTTTGGACCAAATACGAAAAATGGATTTTTTCATTAGCACAAGATCCGAATCTTGGAGGAAATAGGCGCTCCATTCCTTAAGCAATGTGCCGATGTAAAAATATCGAGAAATTATGTTTACTCAAGGAAGAAATAGAAGCAGCTGTGTAGCGAAAAATGCTTTACATGCAACAGAAAATATACAAGGTTTCTATGTTTCCATGTCACTTATTTTCCTATATTCTAGACAAAAGAATTCGTAAATCAACTTGATAAGTAATGTTTTACATTCGTGGGATTGTGTTTGGTTTCCTATTCATGTAAGAAGGTTTATAAATGTATCATTTTGAACTAATCAGTGGGTAATAGGGTGAAATCTGTGATAGAAGAAGAATCTGCGCAAACCTAGGAATGGGTCGCGATGACGCTCATTGAGATGCCTGTCTGTGTTCAATATTGTGGACTAATTTGACGGGTTATACCCAAGAGCAATTGCTACCATGATCGCTTTTCGGTAGCCCTTAATTATTTTACACAAAAAGTTCACTACCAGAATTATTGAATAAGTATATCTTCACAAATATAATTTCATATATTTTCCCCGTTTCCCTCCGGATTTCTAACCGAGCAGAATTTATTTTCTTGAATTAATACAATTTCATAATTTACTCTCTTGAAGCCCAGATATCACGATATTCCCTTGTTCAAATAAGCCGTAATTCTTCTTGTTTATTCATATTACTGTACCAGCCAAATACATAGCTTTTGCTCCACAAAATCCTTGTTCGAGCTTTTCGGGCTAACCTAATATTAACCGAAGCTTTGTGTTTAAGCTTTGTATCGTTTGTTCTTCAGTAGAATGCGTATAGAGTACAACATACAAGACAATATTATTACGTCTTGCTGCGGAGTAGCTTTTTTTCCGAAAATTGCGAGATATGGAGCGTACTTCACTACGCTGTTCCTGTTCCTGTGCGGACGAAAATATACTAAGAGTTGAAAAGCATCTCAACAACACATATAATTGCCTCGCGACTAGTTAGGTACTAGGATAATTATATCGCAAGAAATTTCTGAGTTCGATACCCGGGATATCCAAGTAATGAAGTTACATTTAAAAATACGTAACATCACGCCTGTAATCCCCGAATACGTAGGCAGAGGAATGTAATACACTCTCACGTTTCACCAGTTACGTTTACGTTCCACTATGGAGTGGGTGATGAGCCTATTTCCATTAATCCGGCACATTTTCAAACCACGAACCACTACTAGAAAATTTAAATTATAAAAATGCAGTGCTGCCCGACCCGGGATTTGAACCCAGGATCTCCCGATCGGCAGTCGCACTTGAAACCATTATAAAAAAATAGACTAATATCAAGTATTATTTCAGGGTGTAGTAACGTATTCGTCGACGTACGTGCTTGTGGCGCTCAGCGTCGACCGCTGCGATGCCATCACACACCCCATGAACTTCACTGGCAGTTGTAAGTTACAGTTACACGAGGAAACTCCTTAATATCTCAAAAACATGACTACTCTGGACTATAGTACTAATTAACTGTGTTCATGAACAACAGCTGCAAGCACTTCTTTGTAACTCATTCAATGAATTGAAACAGTGTATTAAAAGTAACCATAAATGAATATGTTAATAATGCTTTAATTTTTTTTATAACTGTTATTTTAAAAAGTAAATGTTTTGTTCTTTTACTGTACAGGGCGCCGCGCTCGTGCGCTCATAGTGGGCGCGTGGTTCGTCAGTTTCATGTTCTGCGTGCCTATGTTGTTTCTCTTCGACGAAGCGGATATTGAAGGTAAAAACTATATTTTAATGTTTTAATTTAATTTATAATACTTAAATTAATATAGTAACCATGAAATACTCACCTTAATATATTATTATTATTATTGTTATTAAAAAACTAAACCATTTCCTTATTTCTTCTGGTTACCTTACTCCGTCCAGGTACCCTCCAATGCTGGTCTAGTATCAACGAAACCCAATGGCGGATTTGGATGACTAGCGTATTCGTGTCGCTGTTCGTGGCACCCGCGCTCACGATATCCGCGTGCTACGGCGTCATCGTGATTACGATACGACAAAAGAGTAGACGCGTGCTCGGCAAGCGGGCCGCTGCTACCAGGCAGTGTAAGTTAAATATATCAGTTAGAAAAACAAAAAAATATATTACATGTTGCAAAGTAAATATGTTTGTTTAATAACCAGATCGAACACTAATGGACTATTCTAATTTAGATTTTCTAGTAGTGGCTCGGAGTCTGATTATGTACGAGTATACATATGTCGGGAGGACAGCAGTTGATTTATGACCTATATTCTATAATGGGACGTAGACGTAATTGGTGAAACGTGGGAGTGTACTTCACACTTCTGTCGACCTCTGTTGGGATTACAGGCGTTATGCTACGTTATGAATTACGTAAAATGCATTCGTGATACTTCCAGAACAGGAGATCCATTCAGTTCAGTGTCAATCGTGACCATGCTTGAACTACGAACGGACGGACGTTTTATTCATATTCGTAGCGTAGAGTAACAATATCCTGCGACATAGTCGTAATTAGGCTACGACAAAAAAGTAGACGCGAGCTCGACTAACGACTGCTGCTGTAAGGGAGTGTATATTAAACACGCCAGTTACAGAGGAAAATGACATTATAGTATCCACAATTTAGGCGTAAAATATCTAGGAACAGTCCAGTCCCAGTGTATCAATTCAGCGATAGTCGTGCGCGGAGAATGTGTAAACTATCAATGGCCGAACTTGTTATCCATCTAAAGTGGCTCTTGAGGTAACAATATGCTACGACGTAATCGTGATTACGATTCGACAAAAGAACTAACGTACGCTTCACAAGAGCGCCACTGTGTGAACGTGATAGGAATTTGATATTTCTTTCAAAATATAAAGTATAAACATAGTATAAACTAATAAATATTATTTAAGTTTCGTATTGTGTTTAATATTGGGTGACGTCATCTGTAGCATCACAATGGGTAGTGTTCCAATAATTTACAGTGCGCTAAATAATTGATCGCCGTCATTAAACGTTTTACTGCTCAGCGTTGATTAGGGGTATGCTCTCAGAATGAGGTGTGTCGTTGTTATAGTCTGCCACGCTGTTAATGTACCGGTTGGCCGACTAAGCTCTCTTTACAGAACGTTATGTAGAAGTCTAAGCCTCGCAGGGTTCCTCACGATGTTTCCTTTCACCATTACAGGAAGTGCTATGCTAAACCTGAACGCCGCATAATTTTGTACAGGCCGCATTAAAACCCAGAATCTCCATTTTACGCGACTAATTCTACACATACTGAACAATCAGTGATTCAGCAATTACTTGTAATAATAACAATTTCGCATATCGCACAGTCAGTCGTCAGTATATTTTTCTAGTGATCGGTCCATCGATCAATCCCACGATTGAACGATAGATCTAACGATTAATTTATAAAAATCAATATACTTAATTATATAACTTACTTAAGTTACGAAAGAAATTAAAGAAATTATGTAATGTAACATACGATGTGATGTGTAGTGATTTGAACTGTTTCGGTTAGACACAAATGTTAACATTATAAACTAAACGCTTTGAAATATCTTACATTTTTAGATTAAAACCACTGAACCGATATTACAAGGCCTAGAGACATCTGAAACCTTGAGAAGGATATGAAAGCTACTTACATTTTTTTTCATATTCTCTGAAAGAGTGTAATGAAGGATGAAAGATGAGCATTGTATGAGAATTATTTAGGATTCTTCGTGAATATAGTCACATATAATACTTACGAAATAAAGAAATCTGTATGTAATAAAGTTTCGAATATGCGTTAACAGTAAGTTTTTGTTACGATTAACTTATTTAGTTGTATTCCTCTGTCAGTCCCTTCGGGAAAAACCAATGTGCAATGTGCGTGATGTTATCTTAAGTTACTAATATAATATTATAATCGCCATATCGCTACATTGTGTTACGATTAAAGTATGTGGTACCTACATGTAGACAATCAATATATTTTATTTTTGGCTTACCTGTTAGGCTAGTGTTCAGTGACGCTAACTACTAATTCGAGTATGGTGGGTTCGATTCCCAAGCGGAACAAATGTGTATGTGATAAGTATTATTGCTTCTACTGTAAATAGAGATACATATATATTTACATGTACCTATATATAAATAAATGGCTGAGTGGTTTTCGGGACTGCCGATCGAGAGGTTCTTGGTTTGAATCCCAGTGTGAGTGTTACTGGATTTTCCGAACTATAATTTCTAGTTGAAATTTCTAGTAGTGGCTGAGAATATGGCTTTGTGCCCAGTGTTCATAGCTCGCCATCTATTTCACGAGAAGACGTAAACGTAACTAATGATACGAGTACATGAAAATGTACTAAACCCCCATGTTTCTACCTACCTCTTCGGGGATTACTTACGTGACGTTACAAATAAATAGGATCTTCCTAGTTCGGAATCGAGTGGCCGAATATGGATATGTCCCAAGATATGTATTTATTTTAACAACCATACTACATATTATTAGAGACATTGATATTGTATTCACAGGCGCGGACACTCACCATTCTTTGTTCAAAGATGGCTATATTTGTATTACTCTCTATTTGTATTGCGAGCGCACTCAGCCACTGTCTTTTCCGGATTTCCACATCCCTCTATTTACATATATACTATTTTAATAAATATACATACATATATATACGACCATCACGTTGGTCCAGTAGTTGCGGGCGCCACTGCTGACCAAGAGGTTTAAATCGCAGTTCGTACTATTGGGTTCTTCTGACTAAATTTTTTAGTTTGAATTTCTAGTAGTGCTTCGTTCGAACTTTGGATTTGTGCACGGTGTGTGGTAATAGGCTCACCCCCTTTGCCATGATAGGACGTAAACATGAAACGTATAAATGTAGTACACTCCTCTGCCTACCTCTTAGGGGATTATAGGCGTAGAGTTATATGATGTAACTCATTAGTACACATTGCATTTCACAATAAATTTAGTAATCAGAATTGGTGTATATGTATATAGAAAATTCTCAATGTGGAATAAGCATGTTAGCTCTGTAAGGATATATGTACTTGGTAGTTTATGCCTTCAGCCTAACCCGTAGAGCTCCTGGTGTGATTGGTATGACAATAATAATTAATATGTACTACATATCATCCCTCAGGGAAGACCTATGACCAGCAGTGGACTACATTAGGCCGAAATTGTAATGTAGATATATATCAATATATTTTTCTGACAAAATTTGTCTGCCAACCCGAAATTGACCAACAAGTCAAATTTACCAGTACTTAAATACCTAATTTTGAAAGCAGACCCTTGAAAAAATAAACGAGTGTACGATGATGAGACGAATTGACGATGGAATTCTTTCAAAGGTTATCCGGGTGTCGTGAGCGCGTGTTAAATATCCTCGAAAATACACGCACATTGGTGCAGTATTAAATGGGGCGCAAATGACGCGAGGCAGCGGTTGACGCACGCGAGATTAATTACATCGGCTGGGGTGTTTGTTGGGTGATAATTAAGTTGCAGTCACGTGTGGCTACCAAACATCCAATTTGTCATGGATGCCGGTTTCATTATCACTTTCACTTGCATAAATAACAAGGGAGTGTAAGTTAACATATCCGACAATATATGTAGTATCTGTTGTCTCGTATATCTTTATATTTTTAAAACGGTTTGTTTTTGAGAGTAGGCATGGGGATGATGGTTATTGAGGTATAATATAACTCTTGATATACAAAATTAACTTAAAATTAAAATATATATATAGATATAATCGATATTTTTAATATTTATGAATAATACTAATGCATCTACAAGCGGTGCGATTTTGAGCATATTGACATAAATATTGAATACAATAATATAAATAGATAATTTTTCGTTATATTCTTACAGAAGTAGTGGAAAAATATGTTTATGTGATGAAAACGTCCTACTTTTCTAAAACAATGCAAGTAAATGGCCATGAAAGATATATTTTGGAACTAAGCTAAATCTATACAATAATTGTTTACGAATCGATGAGTTTAATCCGTAAGAGACATTAGGAACATAAACAAGGTCTTCAGTTAATACTTCAGTTGATGCAAAAACCGATTACATACCCAAGGCCGTAGGATCTCATTTAGCTTGCAGCGAAAATTATCCTTTCCAATCCACTATCTCTATCGGGATTAAATCGCAAATTAACGATCGGAAAAAGTGAAATGGGGAAAAAACGTAACAAATTAAATTCAACGTCATCAAAGTACTTTAGGTAACGCGGAAGGGAGTTAAGGGATTCAACGTATGTATATAACATTGCGTCTAGCACGTCTAGCACGTCTAGTCTACGTCTGCGTCTAGTCTATATGTATATGACATTATAACATTACGTCTAGTAACGTTACGTCTAGTAACATTACGTCTAGTAACGTTTAAACAATAGGAAGGAGTAAATTCATACGCACTGTTCTGGTAGGTATAGTTTAGATTTAGACGTTCAAAAAAAATTCCTTGCAGCAAACGCCAGTCAGAGCGTCAGCTCTGTATTTTTATCATGCAAATAGCAACTCGTATTTTCTTCAGGCAGATTTAAGGTGTAAATTAGATTTTAAAATATCAAGGGTCTCCACGTAACTCTCTAGTTGTATTCTAATATTGTAACATAATTTTACAATTGCGATATTTTGGAGGCAGCGTAAATTAAAAGGCGTTTGGAATGAATCAAAAAAATACAAAATAATCATAGGCTTACTTTTTCCAAATATGTAGGTGTTATTAGTTTTTTAGTTCAAAAGTAACGTTTCTGTGTTGGTTTTTGTTCTCTCGCGTGAGAAATACATCGAACTGTGTGCATTTGTAATTATCGAAACAGCAAAAACCCTATAATTTCTGATCTTTCCCAACTTTACAACTACCTTGTTGATATACTCGTAAATGTTTTGATAAAAATAAGAAGGTCGTAACTACCTTCATCCAAATACACACACCGCTATTATTGGAATTCGATAAATATTTAAAATCTATTAAAGTCTCATGGGTGATGTCTTTCATGCAACGCGAGGATTTAGTTTTAAAGAGACGTAAACAGTTAATCTAAAAGCAGAAACCGTTAAGAGATCGAAGTGTTACTTGGTAAATGTATTTAATTTTTTTACATTAGTGAATGTTACATTATTTGATTGGAAAGGGTTTCAGTATTGGTCACATGTAATTCTGATTATGTTTAAAAATTTTGCCAAATTGATTAGGTAATAAAAAATTAATGATCATGAATGTAGACGAAGCACGACAGGTGTGTAAGAATAGAGATATTTGGCACTCTGTGCTCTCCTCTGCCTGCCCCGCAAGGGACCTGGCGTGAAGATATGTATGTATAAAAAAATTAACAATATTAAAATATTACTTTAACGTAACGTAACATAATAATCATGTTAACATAACGCTATTTACTTTGGGTAATCACGCATCCTATATGGTTAATAAGCTAGTCTTTAAAATTGATATTAGTTATAACCATCATTATGTTCTATTTACTATTTACTTCCATGTTTCTAACGCACTTTTATTTTTCATTGATTTCAGTTCGAAACATTAGTTCAAATTCTAGACCGCACGTCTTTTTAAATGTGCATTTTAAGTTTAAATATCACTTGCTATAACGGTGAAGGAAAACATCGTGAGGAAACCTGCGCATCTTGAAGTTCTAAAAAAAAATGTTCTCTAAGGCGTGTGAAGTCTGGTAAGCCGCACTTGGCCCGTGTGGCAGACTATGCCCTTAACCCTCTATTCTGAGAAGAGTCCCATGTTCCAACAGTGGAACCATAAATGCTCGGGACAAAAATAAATAAAGAAAATATTAGTACACTATTTATTTACTATCTTACAACTCCAAATTTGAAAATAATTTATTTAAAAGTGATCTTTGTAGGTAAACTTAATGAGTCTGACATCCAGACCCCAACCGTATATCTAATTCGCAATTTACAAAATATCCAATAAAACATGCAACATTGCAACATTGTTAACATAATAAGATTATGGTGTAATTGATTATTTCTCTCGCAGACAGTGACGACCTAGACAGCAGGCGGGCGAGCAGCCGCGGGATCATACCGAAGGCGAAGATAAAAACCGTCAAAATGACGTTTGTCATCGTGTTCGGTGAGTCATATAGTAATGCATGCATACATACATATTTATTGTCACGCTTATTCGTCATGGGAGTAAGCAGAGAGACTAATTCTTAACAATGTTTTTTATAGTCGTGGTAATTTCTATGTATTGTAAATAAAATAATTGACTTTATGATTTATGATTACTTTTTAGATTTTATAGACATATTTTTCTTATTTTTTTTTACATGGACGGATAGAAAAAATAAACAAATTCTAACAAAACAAAACGACCAATAAAACTTTGCTTCTTCAACTTCACGAGTACTTGTTTGAAAATATGAATGAAACACTAATAAAATACTTATGACTTCAAAATAAGAAATTAACAGTAAAGGTCAAAGACGTTTAAATATGTTAAAGATTTGAACCTTTCTTTTATTATTATCACATCACACATCATTATCACATAGGTCTTTTCCGAGGTGTACCACAACATTGGGTTCTCATCAGATGTCATCTAGCCTCTACCACAAGTCTTCTTAGACGTTCTTTACACCTTTCCTTATGGAATATAAAATATGCAATCGTATTAAAATTAACGCAAACCAATCATTCACTGTATTTACAGTTTAATCGCATAATGGGGGTAACTTAAGCTGCAGTTTTAAATAACAATATTATCTTCACTCGTAAAGTTCTGGGCAAGATTAATCAAATGTATGAAGACCTGTATGCGTTATCCTTAAACCACGCAAAATATTGCAAATTGCGGAACTCCCGTATAAAATATTTTTATAGTAGGGGAATTCTTCGTTCCCTCTGATGGCAAAATTGAATAGTGACATTTAGGTGTGCTTACGGGGCCGGTAACGTTTTCAGGATATATTCGTGGTAGAGGTGAAATCAATTTTCCCGGGAAGAAATACCGGAGAGGTTACTTATCCGCTCATGGTCCGGCATCATGGCGTAAGGTTTTCTCAAGAAAGGAGAAAAAGATTTCATACATTGTTAATATATAGAAGTTTAATATATGTATGATGTGTTTACATCACAATACAGGAAAATCACAAATGCATTATTCATGTATTCCAGTAATGAATCCAGACTCGACACAAAGCTAAATATAGGATTAAATATTAACATAGACTAAGTTATCATATATTGAAAAAAATATTTTATGCAGGATAAACTACCTATTATTTAAATCTCTTTACATTACTCGTAAAACTGCTTGTTTATTAATACGTTTTCATTGTTATGTAGGTTGTGTAGTAAGGACGGTCTGTGTGTAAACTTTTTAAGCGGGTATTTAAGTTAATGCGTTTGTTTTGGCGCCGAAAAAATGTAAAAATAATTGAACGCACACTCGAGGGTCAAGCGAGCGACAGCCGATCCGCACTTGGATATTACTTGCGAATAATTCAGCCAAATCAACGCACTTGAAACATTTGTTGTTTGCATGTTTATTTTTCATCGTTAAAAATGTAATTTAAAATGACAGTGATAGCGTGAACGAATTACGTTATATATTTAATCTCATTGAATTTTGATGTTATTCGTTTTGAAATTAAATTGATTTAGTGTTGCTATATACCTATTACCATTATCCGTGTAATCTATTACTCAGCTCACTCGTTGTTGTGGGTCTCACGTAGAGCAAAACGAAATATGTCATCTGTGTAGATTTAAAATATATCATCTGTGTAGATTTAAAATATGTCATCTGTGTAGATTTAAAATATATCATCTGTGTAGATTTAAAATTAAATTAAAATCAACAGTATACCCATGACATTATCATCATCGTCTCCAAGTCCAATGCTGGATATGGGCTTCCCTCCCATAAGGGGATTTGCCATAATCCCCACGCTGGGCGTAGACAAGATCGGATAGACAATAGTCATGTGGTAGTAAGATCTATTTATTAAATAATTACTTCACTAAAGAGGCCATTGTTTCAGTAATTTGTGGTTTAAATAAAACACAGCGTGACTTTGTGACTTTTTTATTTACAGCTATATAAAAAAAAAAAATTTGAGATATGTGTCTTTTTCTGAACTTCTCAGTCAAGAGATTCCTTCCGTGAAAAAGTAATTGATTGAAATGTTACTATATAGCAATGATTTACTGCATTTTTTATAAACATGTACCTATTTTACATAAACGGTTACATTATACCAAATCATTAAATTTTTGCCCTGTTGGAAAAGTACCTGCTCTTACTCTTAGAATTAAAACGATTGATGTTAGTTTGTCGCTCTGGTCGATTCTGGTTAAAAAACTTCACACTCTTATTCAAAATTATAAATAATTTTTTAAATATATCACTTATGTGATTTACGCAACGTACATAATTATGGATTTAAAAAAATGCAATATATAAGCACCGTACGAACCATCAAAATTCATATTTAGCAACAATAATATAGTACCAAAGGCCATGAAAAGCATGTATTACATTGATTATTATTTTACTTATGCATATTTCTTAAAAGTGAGTTTTCGATACGATGCTGTTATTTAATCACCAAAATTCAATTTCCCCTTAGATTGTGCTGGAGCTCCAAATGTGTTCGAATTTCAATTAAAATTTGTGGATTGCAACCGCTTAATATCACGCATCCGCAAACAACTCCTATAATTGAATAAAGTTTAATACTACATTTAAAACAACTCTTAAAATAAAACAAAATTTCTGAGTTCAAGATAATTCTTCATTTAACGTTACATTTCAGTGAACATGACACGACAGTACAATCAATGGCGAATGAATGATTATTTTTATAAATAACATTAATAATATAATAAAAATCAATTCTTGAAACAATCAAAGAAAACGTTATAAGGCAAGTTCCACGACTTATAAATATCCATATTATTGTCTAAAGCGTCTGATATTATTCAAGCAGTCCTTGTGTAGCGGGGCAGATTATGGCCTCAATCCTTTCACTTGTAAGAGCAGATTCGTGTCCAGTGGTGGAAATATAAAAGGGTTATTGATGATGATTAACTTAGGGACAGGGCTTGATAGTACTAACTAGAGAAGGCCGAAAGCCGAATACGATGAAAATGATTTTAATGATAATGATATTTATCATTAAGCAGTGATAGATAGCCAGCGGCTTAGAATGCGACTGCTCACTCCGCTCCTAGTAATACTCTATTAAACAAAGACGTTGTAAATTGATTCAAATTGTGAACTAATAAACTCACACAGTAATATTAGTGATAGTCTAGTGGCTTTTATATTCAGCCTCTCATTCCCGAAGCCCGGATTCAAATCGCGGCGCGCATCCTTTTACAAAATGTGCGTTTTAAGAATAAACTTTACCTGCTACATCGGTGAAGAAAAGCATCATGAGAGAACCTGCACTCCTTAAAGTTCTAACAAAAAAATTCTCTAAGGCGAGTGAAGTTTGCCAAACCGCAATCGCCCAGCGTGACAAACTGGCCTTAACCCTCTCATCCTGATAGGAGACTCAGCTTCCAACAGTGGAACGACAAAAGAGTCGGAAAGAAGAAATGATGATTAAAGGTGAGAATAACTTTTATTTACCACCGTCCCATTTGTATTACTGAAACCGGAATAGTATTCGAGTGCACATCGATCGACTTCACAGTAATAATTTGCAGTAACGCAAACCTTAATTTAACAAGATTGAATCCGGCCGAGCGACTCGCTTATTGATTTACGCGTGGCCATCTGTAAATCCGAATGGCAACGTTTGAACAACTCATAATATATAGCACGATCAGCCTGACCTGATTCTGATACGTTTATCATCGGATTAAAATACGCGTACGTGCTTATAATGAAAATTTGAATTTGGAATGTCCGTTTAAAACTCCCGTAAGCAGTTGTTCTTTTTTTGAAATCGATAACAAGGTAGCAAAAGAGCACGTAGCAGCCACTAGTTCCTACTGCCGACTATAGAACAAACAAGAACGAGAAGGCATTTGCCTTCTTGTTGTTTGCCAATACATTCAAGTACATAAAGTCTGCTTTACTCCAAATATAGTGTAGATCTAGTGGTTATTGAGTTTTACGGCTTATTTGAGAGTGACGGGTTCGAATTCCACATACGCCATTGAGCATTCTTATATTGAGCACAAACATTTGTTATAATTCTAAATATAAAATTACCTACATAAATACATACATTAAGAAGTAGGTATATAAACGAATTTATCAGCTTTGTGGTTACCACAGCATAAGCGAATGGTAGTTTGGAGAAGCCATACGACTGTCATCATCATCATCATGTTTTTCTTCTTATTCTTCATCACCATCATCATCGTAGTCGTCGTCATCACCATCATCAACATCAGCATCGTCGTCGTCATCGTCGTCATCATCATCAACATCAGCATCGTCGTCGTCATCGTCGTCATCATCATCAACATCAGCCTATCTCGGTCCACTGCTAGACATAGGCCTCCTCTAGTGACCGCCATCGTCGAGTCACCGCGACATCTAACTTCTACCAGCAGCCCTCCCCAAGTAAGATATTAATTAAGAACGTAAGATAATCCAGACATTATTATTACATTATCAATACTGACATTCTTAGTACTTGTGAATAACTGACAAGTTATAATATCACCTCCAAAAATGACTAGAAACAATAAAATCTTTTACGGTCTCGTCCATTACGTTTAAGTGGACAAAGTTGTTATCCTAAAGCTGTGGAACATAAAGCCTAATAAATTAATTACCTCATAAATATTATACACCATGGTATACATTTATTACAGGACCGCTGACTTCTAAATATCAGTATCGTTGGCGACGCTGTGTAAAAGATAGTGCTTCCATCTAGGTGTTATTATCGAAAACTAGGCGATAGTGCTCTCATTCGTTGTACATGAGTGTTGTGCCGCTACCCCACAATAAAAGTAGCTCAAGTTTTTAAATTTATTTAATTTTTTCCAACGGCCATGGAATTCTGTTCTCGTCCTTGCGTTATGTACCACCGCAAATACAAGTTAAACGAAAGTGTCCATTCTGTCACACTTTCGCTATTTACGAATTCTAGAGGGTTTATGAATTCTACAGAGATAATTCTAGAGACAGTGTATAAATTCTAGAGGGGAAAATTATTTAACAGAAATATACTAAATAAATAGAAGTTAAAATAGAATAGATGGGATATAAACGTAACCGGCTGAAATATGGGACTGTACTATATTCCTCTGTCTACCCCATCGGGGATCACAAGCGTAATGTTAAGTTTTTTTTTAAATAGAATAAGAATTATAAAGTAACTTCACGCCTGTAATCCCCGAAGAGGTAGGCAGAGGAATGTAGAACATTCCCACGTTTCACCAGTT
>DWFO01000887.1:0-17773 GCA_018246595.1 Mimoniades nurscia nurscia
GGGTTCGATTCCCGGGTCGGACACTACTAAAATTTTCTAATTTAGATTTTCTAGTAGTGGCTCGGAGTCTGGATAAGCGCCCGGTATATGGCAATAGGCCCACCACCTATTCCATCATGGGACTTATTAAAGTAACTGGTGAAACGTGGGAATGTTCTACATTCCTCTGCCTACCTCTTCGGGGATTACAGGCGTGCTGTTACTTTACTTTACGTTCTAATGTAGAGTTTAACATTTCGTGGTTATTTATCCGATTAGGTCTTTTTCTTCTTCGTCGAGTCGATAGCTGATCGTGAGTGATCGGTTATCGTGGTGAGAAAGGATTAGTCACAATGTCCAGGGATGCGTCGGGCAGTATGTGTGCGTAATTAATCAGACACAGTCGCCGCTCGGGGAGACTCCTTTCATGCACCCCATCCCAAAGAGGTAGGCAGAGGGGTATAGTACGTTTCACGTTTCACTAGTAACGATTAAACTTACGTGATCATCTATGTACATGGCAATATTGTGCGGCGCCATAATTGACGTATGTGTTTTAGGTAAACTCCCACTGATCGTAGTGCTATGTAAATAGGTAAATAACCGTGAAAAAAATCCGTATACCTACATATATACGAGTATATATTAACATAATCATTATTAACAACCCTTTCGTCGTTCCATTTTTAGTTACGGGGCTTCTTAAGATATGCCACGTTGGTCAATTTTGGAATGAAAGACTTCACATTCCTTAAAAAACATTAAAAGGGAATGGTGGTGCACGTTTGGTCAGAATTTTTTGCAATCAACATGTGAAAAAATGCACGACAACATTTAAACTAAGAACCCCGAGTGAGAGACTGAATGCTGAAATTTAATTTTAGATGTATAACGGATATATAGAGGATAATGTAACATGCTACTCGTTACACGTACATTTAGCAACTGCACCGTTTAATTCTACTAAACACAACGTAAGTGTATTAAAGGGTTCCGTGATCTCGGCCCATCTGTTGCGGCGTGCAGCGCGCGCGGAGCGGGCGCTCCATCACTCCGGTACACTAATGATTCCCTGCAACATCTTAATTTATCCTACTAGAGCTCCTACTACTTCTCTGAAAACTCGCAAAAATATAATGCGGATGATCCGAGTATAATTTTGTTTACATGCCGTTTATTCCACCTTTCGTTATTTTATTTCAAACAAGCATTTTTAGCATTAAATTTTTTAATTTTAATTTATATTTAATACATTGTTTATCTGTATTGCCACATAAGTATGTATACAGCAATAGATGTTTTCCTTTTTTTAAAATTGAGGATTTTTATTATAAAATATATTTGCATTGAGAGTTTAAAAAAATCGTATGAATAAATGAATTAAGTACCTATATTAAATGATTCCCATATTATATGTTTTTGTAAGTTTTGATTATAAATAAAGTTATGTATTAACAAAGGACAAGGTCAGATATTATATTTTAAAATTCATTTCGGAAAACAAGGAAACAAAAAAGGACAACAGACAACAAAAAAGGAAAACATTACATTCGCACCACAGACGTACAACGAACACAAGTATGAAAACCCCTTTCAGATATTCGTAAATAAATGCACGGGAAAGTGGTGCTGACATCGAAAACACTAGTTATTTACCGCTTTTGCCACCAATATGCAAAGTGCATTACTGTGCTTATGAAATTGAGGGCAGTGGAAAATCCACTAAAAGCCGTCAGCACTGTAAACAACAGGATGTGTTTATATGTATTTTAGCTATGTGCTATGACCCACATAGCTAAAATACATATAAACATATCTTTCACTAGAAAAACCGCTAATTAAAATCCAATTTTACTGCCTCGAAAGTCGAGTGCTTATAAGCGCGACTGCTGACCATGAGGTCCTGGGTTCAAATTCCGGGTCGGGTACTATCCGAGTCAGGTACTCTCCGAATGCTCCCAGAGGGTATCCAGATATCGAAAATTCATAAACATCAATTTAATATCATAATCATAATTCATTAACATTGCTTCCTTCTTATATTTTCTCCGTTACAAATTTGGCGAGGTAAACCAAGTTTCCTTCTTAAAAATCGAGAAAGCGACATTAAATTTTCTTTAAGTAAAGAAGTTAGTTGCAAAATTCTACTCTAGTAAGTAGTTAACAAATTCACAATTTACTTTAAAGATTTGCGCTTGTGACAAGCACGCTCCATTTAGGTACTTGGCGAAATTAAAAATTCTACCTTTAGTGCAATTCTATCTTAAGCACCTCTAGGGCACTTTTGCTGAAGAAATTGTAAAAACAGTTACTAACCTCTATTATTAATTATTCGGTTATTACAGCCTGCATACATCACGATTGAAACATAGGGAATCTCCATAATAATAAATGGCAATAAAGATCGATAAAAGGTGAAATATTGTCTTAGATTTGGGAGTCGAAACAAATTGGCAACATTCCGTCTATAAATCGCTTTAGGGAGCCGAGTCGTCGTTTAGTGATAGCGCGCCGCGCGGGCTCCATTCGGCTAACTTCCACCTTGCCATCAGCGTATCGCGCAATAGCTCTCCCGACACTAGCCATCCCGATATGGCTAATAGCCAGTGCTACAGCAAGCTTGGCACCACTTAATAACAGCAAGGTCCAAATTCCCAGAGAAAATAGCCGTGCTCGTGCTGAAAATTGGAAAACAAAACCTGTTGGCACATGTATAGACAGCGGAGGCTTACACTGAATGTGTTGCGCAAGATGTTTCACTTATTTATTGTGCGCTGCGATACATATTCGCGTAGATAGTTCCTAGTAACAGTAACAGCCTTTGCAAAGGCTGCACTATAACTAAATCCGAACGTAGAGTTCTTTAGGGCATACTAAGCAAGAAAAGGGACCTCAGGAAATGGTCCCAGAAACTGGATACGCAAAATAACATAAATATGCTTTGTAGACGTCTATGTAAATGGTATCAGGTATTTTATATCGATACCTCCGAAGTATATTATAGTATGTTAAAATGTACAACATTTCGGAAGCCTATTTAAATATATGTATGTATCTCGTTAGAAATATACAACAGTTTACGTTTGGTAGCTCACATTGGTACGTTTCGTACATTGACATGCAAAAAGCGACAAAACATATTTTGTAAATTACCATAACGGTGTGAGGTATCGATATATCTGATTTAATAATATTGTGGATTTGCAAATAACCCGATGAATAACACTATACTGTAAACGTGTATAAAACGTTCAATATGTCAGTAGTGCTAAGCGTCGTTAACGGGTCTCATAGATCACAGGCCAGTATGCTAATGGGCATACATACTAACTACTGAGGCAACGACCCGTTACATAACTAGCAGGCAACAAGTTACTGCGCGGCTGTAATTCTGCGGTGGCAGTTGTTCACGCAATGTGCCATACGCTTAGCGACGCAGGTCAGACACATTCTCTACTCGCACTTGCGCACAGGGCGTGCACCTCTCAATCGGCCTAATAAAGAAACGTAATATCACGTTTATAATCCTCGAAGTGTGTACACACAATCCCACATTTCAGTTACATTTACATTATGTCCTATTTTGTAATAAGTGGTGACCCCAGGCACAGCCGATCCTGTCCCCGTAACACAGGACCAAAGTACGAGCTACGGTATCTCCTGCTCGTTGTAAAAGGTGACTAAAAGGGGACTTCCGGAGTCGCAGACGGTGATGGTCCCGGAGAGGCGCCGGTGCGTTCTGTGGTAGATCTTGGAGTCTTCCTATTCGCGCCGAAGAAGGCCACCGAGGGGGTTTTAATGAGGTAAAAATGCCACATAACCCGGCACATCTCCCACTATATCGGTTATTTTTAAAGGATTCCTCGCGACACAAATGAAAGGCAAACCCTACCCGCGATTCAACCCATAACCTTACGAACGACAGACGAGATTGTATCGAGGCACCAACGAGGCAGTTAATAAATAAGTTTATTATAATATTATTATTTATATTGCGTTTATTTTTCGTGAAATTTGTTTTTTTTTTATGTTGAATAAAGTCTTTTGAGGTGTCTGTATACATGATTTATGTCAAGTTGTTTTTAATTGATTGTGAAAATAATTTATTGTATTTTTATCCTACTCAATTTAGCTGTTTATTCTCATAATTCAAAAGAACAAATAATAATTGTATTGTTCCTTTTGTAACCGTACGCACTAGGTTGGCTTTACTAAACAATGTGTACACCGGTGGGATACATTTCAGTACGGAATATATCCGTGTATAAATGTAATTAAAAAGAAAACCGGGAAGTAGAGGAGTGTAGTAACTTTCACGTTTCAACTACCTCTTCGGGGATTACAGGCGTTATGTTATGTTTGCTTTATGTTTAATTAAAACATTTAATGCATGTAATTATTTAAGTATTGTGATGGCCGTGACATTAGATGCGATAGTGTTTAATTAAAAGCTACTTTAAGTTACTATACATTCGGCGAGATTCGACTTAACTATTTATATTAATATTTGATCCATTTTATATCTACCCACATGATTTAATATCTAACATACATGATATGCCATACCTTGATTACTTTATTCATTACATACTCATGTTCTTTATGTACGCGTTATTACCGAGTACGAGTAGATTTAATAGAAATATTAACATGGTAGCACAATCCCGGCGTAATAATGAAGATCACAAGCAAAATAATATCGTTCTGACAACCATGACAATATAATTAATTTAGATTGAGTAGCACTCATGGTTCCAAGCTCATTTCCGGGAAATCTAAGCAACACCAGAGGAATTTTTGTACTTAAAAAAACATTAATTTCTGTGAAATTTATATAGGGTTCGTCTTTATTAGTGTATTAGTAAAGATTTATTGTCATATAATAACTAAAAATATTGGAATAAGTTGTCATGAAGTGAGAACTCATAATTGTAGATCTCCACATGACAGTAGAAGATTTAATCGTATGCCACTTATTTCCATAAAAGTAATTGCTTTTGTGACCTAAATGCGAATCTACTATTTACAAGTATCTCGACTTAAAGTAGGTACTTGTAGAGAACAAAATAGTCCGCATACTCATTAACAGTATTTTGCAGTAAGCTCTTATTGCGGTCTTGAATTTTTATTTCCTTTTGCTGGGTTTAAATGTGGTAATGCAGTTTCTGAATACATTGTTATGATCTAGTACATTGTAGTAATGGTCGTAATTATCATTGATTTCTCGACAAAGATCTATTAATAACACAAAGTTATGATATATTGGCAGCAATGAAATTCATAATATACAATCACTTTATGATTGTGAAAACTCGAAAAATCGCCTCAAATATATATGACCATGTCAACACATGGTATTTTATGTTATTTCGATTGGTACATAAATAGTTCTACGAGTTGGTGAAAATAACTAACTACGTATGTAAATATAGTAAGTGAAATAGCAATGGACTAATCCTGTGTTAATTCACAAATCACTACACAATACACAACTGACAAAGAATCCCTAACGACCCGAATTTATCCTGATCTTTCCACTAATACCGTCATTAAACAACCCTTTGTTTTCGGCTTTGATAAAAACGTCGCGCAGCACCTCCGACTTCCTAATTTTTATCTTTCACTGTCTCGCGAACAAAAGTAAATACTTTTCAACGGAGACAAAGGCGACCGTGAGTCTATGATCATTTATATTTGAAGACTTCGAATCAACAATTCAGAATACTTAGCAAAAACCGAGCAACCTTTGTAAGTAATTATCCGACCGAAGAACACGACGAAAATAATGATAATTACATCTTTGCTTATTTATTTAGGCGTCGGTATTCGTCCATTAGATTAGATTTTCTTGTAACTAATTATTTTATTATTCGTACTTTATTACAGAACTTTATTTATGTAAATGTTGATTTTCTCGCTTTGTACAACGAACGAATTGCACAAGTTTTTGAATTCATGGTGTTTACAGAGCAAACAAAAAAACGTGTACAATTAACTAACCTAAGCGTAATGATGATATAGCGGTGCGTTTTAATAGTGGTAAAAACCTAATTGTAACATGTCCAATGGACTCTAAGAGTATGTCAGCATTACCCACGCTATTGAATTAAAAAAACGATGACATCTAAACATGTGTCTCAACGGCGTGAAAGATTTTCACGTCACTTTAATAATCTTAATAAAAAAACTTCCCAGGAATAAAAAATCTAAAAGTAATAAAGCCATGGTATATGAAATACAGAGCGCGTCACCTTCACTATGCGAAGATAAGTATGAAATAAACAATAAGAAAAAATGGTGTTGTTAACAGTACAACAGGGCCAAAGCAGGGGCTCGTGGAGGGGAGTGCGAGGGGTATAGAAATCCACGTAGGCGTCAAGCTGTCGCCCACGGGTTATAAGTTACGAGTACATCAATGTTAGATAATTAGCAGACGAAATTTTACAGATTTTAAGCAAGATTACAAACATTTTGATATCAATGATTTTTTACGAAATCATTGATATTTATCAAACGGATCGTATTCGAACCCCTTCAGTATAACCCTGATTCTGTTTATCACAATCTTCGACACGCATCAGAACAATGCAAACAGAAATTATGCATAGCTGATGCTTTATTATACGAATTACGGAGGAAATGTGCAATGCTTTTTATTGATTAATATTTTGTATCCCTTCTTTTATTCACACCAATTTTAATTCAAACATTAACATTGCCATCGGTTATCAGAGGCTCACAATTTATTGTTCCCACGATGAATTCACAAGAGTATTGTGAAAGGAACACGTTGTAACTTAATTTTCAAATCGAAAAGTTATATAAGAAAGGGTGACACAGTTGTTTGGGTATTTACGAGTATTTCTCTGGAGGATATGTCAAAATGTTGCCCTAAAGGTTTCCCCAGCGGCCGAAACTTCCGCATTTTGCTAACCGCCGAGATCATTGATTGGCACTCGCATACCCCTAACTTGTACGACAATATTATTCAACACAAAAATTTGAATAAGAATGTAACCTTATTTTGCTATTGTCAATATTTTAATATACGAAAGCAATGCTACTGGGTCTCGTTGAATATTTGTATTTGATGATACTAATCGCATTTACTTCCCATGGCAGGGTAGAAGCGCAGGTACGTACATACATGCATACATACATAAAGTAGCGTGCCGCCACGAACTAGCCGACGCTTCGTAGATTTCGTGATGGAAGTTTTATGTACAGAGCACTGAATTCTAACCAGAACTTCGTACGCATTCCATAGATAATAATGGTTAGGCGTTTATTACCTTTCGTTCTATGCAAGGTTTCAAATTTGATATTTCATTTAACAATGTATCATTAACTTTTGTCATACAGTTTCTACCGCATATTTAATGATAGAACTGCCAAGTGTTGATATGCTCTTGTAACCTAAAACTAATAGAGGCATTTTACGTCTTACCAGTGACGACATAAATCAGTGACGTAGTATATTCTTCAAGGAAGAGCATTGTGGCAGAACACGTGTGAGCTTACTGCATACAGTGATAAATTCGAGCACATGCACATTTCGTAGTAAATTCAACGCCAAACTATGGGTCTGAAATTTAAAATATCCCTTATTTATCCCGTTTCGATGAGAACGTAAAGACTGTATTTGCTCAGAACGAATTAAATTTAACAATAGATGTAGATTTATGCTTTAATTACATCAAATATTTAGTTGTAGTAGCTAATACCTATCTACTAGTTTGCATAATTTTATTATACTGTGATAAGCATAGGAAAAAATAATAACCATCTATTATGAAAGAAATGATTAATAACAATGGACATAATATCCGGTTCTCCTTACATTTGGCAACCAGTGCTTTCTGCCTAGTCCCTAAGGGACCTGCTTATAAGCAAATAAAAGATTTCCTCTACTTTTATTAAAATAACTTCTTATGAGTACGATCTAAAGCATTTTACACAATACTTTTGTGTAACGTAATTGCATATATTCTCCATATCGATACATTAAATCAAATTGCGATGCCATTGGCTGCCCGTTTCAATATAACAATAGAATACCACAACCTGAACTTGAAACATCCGCGTCAGTCCAGTCATCCGCGTTGACAGAAATTTATCTTGATATTATGTAAAGAATAGTTGATGCGCATATATGCGTTTAAGGTGACACTAGTTATGTAGAACGAAGTCTTCATTCAGCTGGAAAGATCTTAATTCAACTCCAAATATGCTTTCGATCGAATTTGTGAAGACACGTACGAACGGTCAATAGGAGTGTCGGGTGCTCAAATCTAGACCAAATGATCCCTTACAGGCTTTAGCCACTACCTTAACTGTCAGATCTGAATACTGAAAGTAATTCTTATAGCGTTATTAAGAATAATGATCGGCTATGCAAAGATCGATTGCGCAAGAACATTCCGTTTAACCAAGATTAACCAAGTACAAGTTATGAACGGATTCGTAATGAAAACTTAACTTTAATATTACTTACATATATCGGTCTACTAATTAGCAGTAATCTGAACCTAGCCCAGTAGTTTATTTGAATTTAGTGGCGTAGTGTAGGTATGGCAGTTTTGTAAAGTCAATAAAGTTATTGTTTGTTAGTTAAGTTAGTATATAGCAAAGTACACAATAAATGGGACTGGTTACAAAGTTTTTCTATTCCACCGCTGAATATTACTCTCTCTCCCTTAATTAAGTATAAACAATAAGTTTTATTATCCTCAGAACACAATACAGCCATGTACATATTGTCGCGCCTATTTCCCAGAGGTGTAGATTGACATTAAGGGTTACGTCGGCTACCGCCCGGCACATTTCTACCGCCTATTCAACATCATTAAGGTCGTCATACAAGCTTGTCTGTTGAAGGAAAATTTGATCTAATGTTCTTTTACGACGTCTCCGATTTGTTCTGAAATATCAATTCTAAATTTAACCTACATACATATACATATGTGTAAGATCATTTTTTTTATCTTTCATATATGTATGTATTTATCTAGCAAAACATTAGATTACAAATATTATATTGATTGCGTTTGTTACATAATTTATGTGTAAATCATTTTATGCAAGATAACATTTAGTTAATAAACATGATTACGAAATACAAAAACGTAGACATGCACAGTAATAATATACTGTAATAAGATTTACATTCTAAATCCCGAGGGATGTCTCAAGAAAAATCTTAATACGCGAAATTATAATTGCCTACTCACCTGTGCTCAGACGTGTGTGAAGGCTGTTGCGGGTATTATAATGACACAACTGAAAGCGATCGCTGCTCATTTAGACATATTAGCTGAACTTAATTGCGAAACTTTTGACTATATCTCCACTCGTAACTCGCAATTGAGGTCCGTTGTAATTCGAGTAGTTATGAAATACGAGTACAAAAGTGGTTTTAAGTGTATTTTCGTATTATTATAATGTGTTACCATCTGTACAAAATTTCACGTCATTAAAGAAATCTCTTTTTGTATTTAATCCGCTGAATAGCGAAATATCAACGTGACCTTTTTTCCGGCTTTCGTCATTAAAATATGGATAAAATGAATGGCAAGAAGTACTAATTTTAATGGACGCTAATATGAAAAACAAAATAATTCTTAATAACATATTGATGTGGTATGACTTGTCATTTATTCGTTATACCATTTTTTTTATTATGTTATTTTCTTCCGGGGTAGATAGGGAGAACCGCGTGCCGAAAATCCCTTAAAAAACGAACTAAAATGACGCAACGACCCCAAAATAAGACTAAGCCCCCGATACTAAGGTAAGTCACTTAAATCTGTCTTGCGCTTCCTATGGCCAATTTTGCACCGGTATCTCGCGCAGGCCCTTCACGACTTCATCCTTCCAGCGACACCTGGGCCGGCGGACCGGGCGTTTACTTTTCAGCTGTCCCACGTATGCACGATTCCCCGCCCGAATATCGCCCATTCTCTCAAGGAATATCCCTTAGTCTACATTAATTTAATCTTCATTATACATAGTTTATGTACATAAACTGTGTAAAAAATATTTTGCTACTCAAATGCTAAACACATTTATATTAGTTAATTTATTATTTATTTGTATCAGTGACATACATTAAGGAAAACATATTCTAGAAATTCTCGATCATTACACATTAGGTACGAGATTTACGAGTACCTCAAGCAATTTGTATTTTGTAACAAGGCCTTATTGTCAGTATAGGAGATAATCGGTGTATAATGGTCAGGGGGACTTCATATAGACGTAAATTTACGCTAATAAATAAGTAATATTAATATTTTAAACTTACTGTAGTGCACCGACAAAATACAAATAGATATGCAAAGCATCGCTTTACACCTCTTCTTGCGTTATTAATGAAATGCAAACGATATTAAATACGACTATGCAAATCTTATGCAAGCAGTAGTCCATTGTATTCCTGGATAGTTAATTTATATCTGAGTCATAATTGTTATAGAGTTTAACACACAGATATATCACTTGGTTCTTAATCATAAAATATCATATTTCCGATGACCCTAAAATACTTATACGTCCATACAGGTCATAACATAACATAACATATCTTGCAACCTATATTACAAGGCTTCTTTATTTAATCCTTTAATCCATAATAGAACAGATCTGGCGGTTCATAGGACAAACAGGTAAATTAAAGTCCAGCGGGATTTTTTTGAAAATAAATGTACATACATATATAACGATTATAATTAGCCTGGCCCTCAGATTTGTAAATGGAAAAGTATCAAATGTTAAGCATGTCCTTGTAGCCGACGGGCAACAGCTAGACCAGTACGGGAAGCCATCCTCTGAGATCCCAACCGCCTCAAGAGCGGCCTATCTCCAACAGTGGACTTAAACGGGCTGACAATCATCATAGCATACGGTATTTCAGTAAAATTGTATGTGTCAATTAACAAACGTCAACAAAGCCAGCGGCTGCAACTAGTTAATTTTAAAGCTGCTCTGAATCCCGCAATGGAAGTTATAAATGAGGAAATTCAGCATTATATCCCGACGAGCTTTCTCGGTTTGCGGATTTCACCGCAAGTTACTCCTTTTGCTCTTTGATCGTAGTGTGCCATTTAGTCGTTTTCGTGGTTGAGATGTCCAAAAGGATCCCCATTTTCATTATATTAACTTTGTAGAATAAAAAGATTGAATTTACGATTTCTTCTCTATATACAATTGTACATTCAAATCGCTATATGCAATGTCTTTATGTACAATATTTTTAAATTTCTTCCCATCAAACGACTAGAAATATTTATAACCGTCTATGTAGACAGACATGAAATGCTTTTATAAAAACATGTTAGCGTGCTATAATAAGAAATAAATACCATATTATGACAATAAACGTTTTCAATTAATACTATTTTCGTCGGCACCCAAGTTATTGACCCCGCCCCATTTATACACGTAAGCCGTTAAGGTAGTTAGTGGCTGGTGGGCGACACAACGCAACACAAATTTGTTTCTGCAATCACGAGCGTGGACGTTCGAAATCTGATTTACCGCTGATTTGTGGCGGGCGAGGCCGCTTCACGTTGCTCCACATGCATGACCGGCGCCAAATACACGTAGACATGTACGTTTCCAGACTTTTCCATGCTCGTACGTAATTGGCAATAGCTGTTACAGTAAAGTTTCACTTCGCAAAGTAAATAAAGTAATGTGCTAGAGAGTCGACTGCGGTGAAGTGTTTTACAGGAACTTATATATTATATATGTATTAGTCCCCGCTAACTTTATCTACATTTGTAGCGGGCTTCATTAAATGTTGATTAAGACACAATGTATACCTATGTATACACGATATAATTTATGATAAAATAGAGCAAGATTAATTTTATTACATTGACGATTTTTTACATAAATAGGTCTCGTTTTATAGACATCTCTCGATTAATTTAATATCTTCTTCATTTATAATCTATACCTAATACAGTAGTACACATAAAAATAGTTACGTAAAAATATTACAACAGGAGAAAATAGGTTCGATCGAAATTTAAAAAATGACTAAATAAATTGCACACCGTTAACCGTCGACACAAGCATAGCAAATAGCAAGCATAGCAAATAATATATTCCTCATTTAAGTGTAGTCATTTTACATTTCAGAGGGATTAAGTAATGTAAACAAACTCGCAGAACAATATAGCAAAGAAATTTTTTTTTATACCCCCAAACAAAATCGCCCAAATATACAAATCCATTGTGAATGTGACTAAATATAATAAGGTCGATGTTTTTTTTTATAACTACAATTCCGTAACTTTGAAACTAGTCGCGCATCTCGCTACAACTGATAATGGCTTTGTTGTGTACGACGGTCAACGGCGCCTCCAATTGACTTCTGTATACATATTTATACTTACGAAATATACTTTCATTATTCGTCTATCCTCTCCCGTTTCTATTCAAATTGACTTCACGTAGCTCAGAATATATTTATCGGCGAGTTATTTTGTCCATTATTTTTCTGTCAAGTACCTACGAGGAATGGTAGGAAAGGAAAGGACTGTAAACACACTTTATTTAAAATGTATTGCTGACCAAAATACATAAGCTCATATAAAATTTTCCTTAACTATAAGTAAATTGCTATTAAAATCGCGGGTGACGAAAAATTTACTAACTAGCAGTCCCGCTACATGATATTTCGTTTATCTTAATAGAAAGAGAATGTTATTTTGAGTTGTCGATATAATTACCAACAGCGCCTGCGGGCAGGATAACTATAGGTATAACCTGATATTAATATTTAAGATTATGTTCCGAACTATCTTAACATGGACGTTTGTCTATTCAAACATACAAAAATCTGCTCTAATACAAGTACTTTAAAAAAAAGTGTTTAACGATATAGAATTTAGAATAGACTCTTCATAAAATATCGTACATTAATTAGAAGTTTCTAATAAGATCATTCAGATCGTAATTGTTATTAATACAAATAAATGTTATTAACACAAATAAGTTAAAAACAATGTTTAACTTATTTGTAAACTGAGTCTAATTTCCTGGGGTAACTAAAACCTATAAAGCGCAGTCATTCCTGTATAAAGTCATATGAGAATAAAGTTCTTATTAAATGTTAGCGAATTTCAGATTTAAGATTTATTTAAAAAACTGATATTAAAATAAGAATGGGTTAGCAAGAATTTGTCATATACTTTTCGAACCAGAAAATATACCGCAATGTATAATATGAATAAAATGTGTTCAATCAAAGATTTAATTGTAAAACTGCCTCGTTGGTCGTGTTGGATGCAAGCGCGACTGCAGTTCGGAAGGTCCTCGGTTCAAATCCCGGATCGGGCACTACTGGATTTTTCTAATTTAAATTTTCTGGTTATGGCTCAGAGTCTGGAAATGTGCCCGGTGTATGGCAATAGGCACACCAACTATTTCATAGTGGGACGTTGACGTAACTGGTGAAACGTGGGAGTGTACTACACTCCTCTGCTTATCTCTCCGGGGTTTACAAGCGAGATGTTACGTTTAATTTTAAAACCAATTTTTTGTAATAAATGACTCGGAACAATTATGTCATGCTTAGAACTACCATTGATTACCAAAAACAGTTCTGTTAAAATTGATTTTTAATACATTTCGATTTTTATTTCAATTTTCATCTGTATTTATTTCAATTCATATTTATTTATCCTTTACATAAATAGTTACAGTGGGTGCCACAGTGAATATTGCGTACCTACCTTTGTCTTATTTTAAGAAAGGAGCAATTTGCATCACTCGTCAAATGCTATGATTGCAAAGATAATATATCATTGTGTAGAATAACCCTAACAAAATATTTGTATGTACTCGTACATCAACATGCGATTCTAATACAAAAGCACAATTACACTCAACGCTGCGAACAAAACACCAAATAGACGGCACGTAACTATTGTGCGCATTATCTGACGAGTTCCATGAATCGAGTATGTTGTAGAATTGAATCAACGAGCGGGCGCGCCGCGGAAGAATCGCTCGTCGGATTTACGAGCGAAAAGCTTCCGCCGTTTTCCACGATCCAACGGAACTGGCCGCCATTTTTGCACATTATAATTCGGGTAACTACATGTGCAACGTAACAGCTGCTTGTTATACAACACTTAAATTGTATTAGGCAATGAACCTCGCGCCTGCAATACCAATTTTCTGTAATGAAAACAAATTCAAATATAAAATGCAGTACCTATGTACATAATATATTCAGGACTTCAATACAGTTTGCACAAGTTTAATATTTGATATTTGAATGTAACAAAAACATTGCTAATATCGAATTTAATGGCATTCTATTGTATGTATTTTTATTCAATTGTAATAGGTGATAAAATTATATAGAAATCGATCATCAAATCGACTTAAATGCAATATTCGAACGTCATTGGTATAACTCTTAATCAAAAGCATCTAGAATACACTGGAAAATGCTTTTGAAAAGCTGAATCCGTTTAGAAATAAAAAAATATTTTATTGCAGTTATGCCGGCACGGGGTAGGATTACTGCCTGAATGGAGCCGTTTTGGATTACCTTTCTATTTATGTCTGCCGCCAAACAAGTCTGCGTTGCACTGGTTTTATTCTAGTATGATGGATGATAGAGCTGGAGGAATTACAAATAAAACCCCTCCAATGGAATTCAAACGAAGTGGAGTCGGAAATATGATTTATTAAAGGAAGACAGACGTGTGCGGCGCATACCTTTCTCAATTTGATTTTGTCCCGTTCACGTATTGTAGAAGAATGTTTTGTACTGTATTATAAAATTAACGATGATTTAATGAGTTCGGTATCATGTAAACATAACTTTATATATTATTTGTTGGTAATATTTATGATATGGTATTAGTGTCATTAAATAATCTTTATGTTATCTGCTGTGGACTTGTGAAAATTCTATCATATTTTACAAATGTACTTTAAACATAGACAGCTTTTTTGATACATGACATTTGTTAATACTTTATTAGAGCAGATGAAGTATAATTGAGCACTCATTTAAGTTATCAATTGTTATCTTTTGCATGTAAAAAATCTTAATAGAAAACTGAACGATTTTAAAAATTATTTAGAGACGCACTCGTCACTAACCTATATTCGCTCTGTATTCGAATTATATATTTGTAAATAGCTTTTACACGATTTATAAGCCAATAACTCTTGTTTCAAAACTTTAATATACACTTTACACATATGGATAACGCATGCAAGCTTTTGTGAAAGCATATTTTCTCATGAACCTGTCGCAATAAGGTCACGTCCTGACGATCTTGCAGCTGACAATGGGATTCGTGGAAGTTTCTCGATTAAAAGGCCGAGTGACCGAGGAGCTAGGTAGGAGGAACACGGCACAGTGGCCGCGAAATAAAACATTATTGTTTCTACACAAACGTGCACATCCCACTGTGCAAACAGCTCGGCGCGAATGTCGTCGCTCGTTTGCAAATAGGAATGTTACGAACACTCAGATCCGTTTTCGTCGTTCAACAAACAACGTTCCACGTTCTCACATGTGAATTTAATTAACGAATCGCATTCAAAATGTAACAAAATATCCTTTCATTCTTGAACTTATATGCGGATAACATAAAATCATGCCCGTATTATACCCAAGAGTTAATTAAATCGAATAAATTCAACACATTTATTGCATATAACTATTTGCATTTATGCACATTGCCAATTAATTTGCAACAGTGGTTAGGAAATAACAATATACGCATATAAGACATGCACTTTTACAGTTAAATGCAATATAACAATGTAATAACAATTAATATATTATATATGTTCAGGTGCAGAGTCGAGCACAAATCTGTATTTTTAATATATTGTATTTAAAAGCGCGTGAATATTACAGGACGATCTGAAATTGTAAAAGATAACTGCTTTACCAATAACGACATTTTCCTCCAACGCCAACCGAAACCCCAAACCCTCCAGGCTGTATTACCCGACCATGTTACTATGGTTGGCAATTCGGTGGCTAAACATACTAGTCTACAAAGAGATTTCCCGAACTTCTTTATAATTCATTGCACACAACATACATTGCGTGTATCTATTTTTCATAAAACAAAATATATTTTCACATTTCCTTAACGCCGTAGCTTTTTATACTTGCTCTATAAACATTTCGCTCGACATATTAAAAACTCGGCAAGCTAGTGATATATAGTGGACAGAATTTAATACTTTAAATGCGGGGATCCACTACGCTATATTTATTCGACGGTCAGAACTCGGTGTGGTCAATTACGATTAAGAAAAATTTTATTCATGAACATTTTGTGTAATATGCGCCTACCATCCACCATCATCCTAGATTGATTGCTACTGCCACTCGGCATTAAAAACATCCTTGTATATATGGATATACAAGTAAGGGATATATGTAAGGGATGGCCCTTACATATATTGTTATTTCTCAGCAACTGTAACATATGGCCTATGTTATTAACATATGGTCAATCATATCATATGGTCAATGATACGATCAGCTCTAATGATCCGTATTTAACATATCCAATGTTAAGTTAATATACTAAGTTAACCTGCCTGCAAACCACCTCTATATGCTAACATAACCTAAATCAGTAGGTATAATATAAAATGCTCGCCTGTATAACAATGGACGCTTTATCGTGTACACAGCTACATATCAATAGTCAACACGGGCCAGGCCGCTCCTCGCACGGGTCCCTATTTAATAAACTGTTACGACGGACCTCAGTACAACCGTTGATACTACTAACCGTGGATTCTTATTTTATTATTAAGCTGCTGAGTTTTACTTTACTTGCATATAATCACACCAGCTCCCTTACCTCAAGTACCTCTAACTTTACCGAACGTGTTATTACTAAATTATTCAACAATATAATTAAGTTTTAATGACAAATATAACTGTTCATAGAGCAAAGTTAATTATCAAGAGAACCATAAATGGTAGTTCGAAATCTTCTTCTTTGAATCGACAGCTGATTTTATTGGTTGGCTCTCAAAAGAACTACTGAAATGATCGGCTGTTGCGTTAAAAGGATTAGTCGCAATGTCCAGGGTGCGCCGAACAGTATGTAGTAACGGTATGTATTTGTAGTTAACCCGGCATAGTTGACGTTCGGGGAACCGCCTTTGATACACCGCAGTTTGTAATCAGAATCACCGTTAAACTGGCCGAAGTAATTGTTGAAGTGCAACGTTGCTAAAACTACTATTGATTTGATGGTCTCCGTAACAATTGCGAGTCCGAGAAATAATTACGTATTCTGTAGATAGAAACTCTCAGTGGGTATTAGATTTTCTATTATGAGACATTTGGAATCAATGCCGACCTAATCCTGCTAATATTAAAAATATGAACATTTGTAACGTCTGTTTGTCACAATTACGGAAACAATATTGAAGGATATAAAATGTCTCATAAAGATAATTCATAGTTAAGAGAGTTGTATACACTAGTATTTACCCAGGTAAAATATACGATTCCTGTAGGAATCGATGGTGACAACCAAAAGGTTTAAGGACGTAGTTTGTTCTTACTTGTTGCGTCCTTAGGGATACATAGGTGCTACTTAGCCAGGAACACGCACACGAAATCGCGGATCGAAGGTTATACTACAATAATAATATCTCGGGACATCTTCACACATGGCCACCTGATCCCAAACTAAGCATAGCTTGTGTTATGGTAACCAGATAACTTATAAACTTTACGTACATCTACACAGAGATACATAGCTTCACTCCTGTAATC
>DWFO01000888.1:0-17773 GCA_018246595.1 Mimoniades nurscia nurscia
AATCGAACCCAGGAACTTCCGATTGGCAGTCACACTTGCAACTAACACGACCAACGGGGAGTCAAGAATATTAGACTAGAATAGAATATCTTTATTTCCTTAAATAGTGTGGGGACACGTAAGATATTTTTACATGTTTTGCGGTTACAAGCGTGTAACGAGAAGTAAGAACACAATAACATTGAAACTCTTGCGTTTCTAGTGTTGTATGTGGAATCTTTTACCAGAATTGTGGAAAAAACTTAATTAATTCGGATTAGGCGTATCGGGTTTCGGTCTCGGAAGTTTCCTATTCTGTGTTAGAGGTTACGTTTATACGATTTTCCTGCGTCATCTTGTTTCAGATACCTCATTACGAGGGCGATTCCAAGGAACAGAAGGGAATATATTACAATTCGTGTTGGATATCGAATATGTTACTTTCAATATAATCACTAACATCGCATTTGGTTTCCCCAAAGGGTTAGGCAGAGGTGTGTAGTACTCTCTTCACGAGTAATGTTATAAGTCCCTTACAAATCAAAATTTCGAATGACTATTGGTAATTCCAATTCAGAAAAACCAATACCTTGATCACAAAAAACTACATATAACCTGAACCAGAAACGGCAATCTTATAAAACAAAACATTCGATATTTTGAACCTTTTGAATTGTATATTAATATTCTTTGAATAAAAAATCAATATTCTACAAGTGCAAAGCGCGCTATAGTAGGTACTAAAGTTCGAGGGTTGCATTCCGATTAAATGCAACCCTCGCTTAGAAAGTTCACTTAGTAGTGAGGCGTTGATGTGAAAATGTAATAATTTCCCGCTACATTACGTTTACTTTACGCTACGTTACGTGACTAGCCTTTTACTTCAGTGGCTAGTACCTTCGACTGTTGATTCAGGTTTTACGGATTCGAATTCCATTTAAGACGAATATTTGCGCAATGAGCCTAGTGATTCTTCTGTTTTTGAGTGTTAAATTATTTATATAACCCTGTGTTAATATAAATATGTATACATAGTTTGCCTCGATCATATAACCGTTTGGAATTTATACCAATATATATTATTATGATTCAATAACCCAAATAACATAATATCATATAATCTTAATATAGAACGTATCTCTAGTAGTATTAAACAATGACTTCTTATGTTTAACGGATCTTAATAATAGTCTAAAAATATTCTAAATTTCGCAATGTAGGTACTAGTTTAACAAGATAAGTGCAAATTTTATGAATTGAGTTTTTAACACTTAGAACAAAAAAATTAATAATTTATGTTCATTTACGTACTAGAGCAGTTATATTAATTACAAATAATTTTTAAACATATTGTAAAAAAAAAGTTTTACTAAAAAAGAAACCCATGCAAATAAAATAATACACAACAAGTATTATAATATTAGATATAATACCGTGCAGCAGTAAAATGTGAAAGGGCACCTCACTGAGCATGAGCTGTGATGGAGGTGGCAGAGCACTGATTTTCAGTCAGATCTAGCCTCGGCAGTTAAAGAAGGGTAGATACTAAATATTTTTTTTTGTGATTAAATTATCTTTTATCACTGAAATGGTCCAATAACCTGATGGAGAAACAATAAACAGTAGGGTTCCATTCATATTTTATACTCACCCCTGTGAGCAGGGCGAAGTGTTTTGCTAAATCGTTATCTGCTACAGACTGAGAAAGAGTGAGACCCCTCTGCAGACATCTCTTTTATCCATTCGTATAACCTGAAATTATTTAAGACAAAAGTGAAGATAAAAGCTGCATGACGCTTTCCATCAGTTAAGATTGCACTTAAACGTGGGTCTATTACTAAATATATAAATAATAAACATAAAAACAAAATATCTCTTACAAGAGTTCATACTGTGCAAATAATAAACCTATTGAAAATCACGAATGAGATTAACGCTTTCAATAAATTTTCGGCGCCGCGTCAAAATTTCAGGTTCAAAGTAGTTAAAGCCGCAATGAATATGGCATTTCATTGGAGCCCCTGCGTTCCTACCGATTTAATTCAGTTCGAAGCCAATGCAGTTAAAACGTTTTATTGTAAACATTCCAATAGTTTCCCGTTCGGTTTTGTAATCCATTTTGCGCACTACCGTTTTAATACCACCGATTGTTATGGAATTCGAAAAATGACTATAGAAACGCAGAACGAGATTGAATCAATAATTTGTTTCATTACATTTTACATTCACTGCCTTTTTTTCACTTAGTGTATAATCATTATTATTTTAGTCCACGGCCGACCACTGATGAATAAGCTATCCTCTTATAACAGCACAAATAACAACTCCCTGTATGTTTGTTTTACATTTAACACTCGTTGCCTCCAGTGAATTCCCGCAGCCCTGATTAAGTCGTCACTTCATCCAGTCATGGGCCGGCTTGCTCTGCGTCATATACAATTGCGTTGTACCCCGTGATGAAAACCTCTATCCATTCTAATAGAAATTAATCCTAAGGGAGATTCACTGAGAAGACACAAAGTCAATCTACAACGGAATTGTACACGCTTCTAGATGACGGGCGTGTTTTGAAAATTTGCAAATGGAGTTTAACAATTGAAGTTGTTGATATTGTCTTTATAACTATATATTGTGTTTTTCGTCAATTACAGTTAACTACCTTGTTGGTACAGTGGTTGCAAACGCAACTGCTGTTCGAGAGATTCCTGAGTGATGTTCTCGATTCGGGTATTATCGAGTTTTTGTAACTTAGAAAATTTTGTAACAGTATGGATTCTGGATTTGTACCCAGTACCTGGTATAGATTCACTCTTACTCCAAGTTGGGACGTAGAAAATAACTGGTGAATCGTGGGGGTGCACTGCACTACTCTGCCTACTACTTCGGGGATTACAGGCGTGATGACGTTACGTTGCTTCAAAGGTACGTGAAACCGTTGAAATTGGTTGATTTACCAATGAAGAAAAGATACCGTCTCATATAAAAGAAAATTAATTATGAAGATAGTGTTGACAATTCCACTTTTTTTTATTTTCAGTCACCATTCAGTTCTCCAAACCAACTAGCCGTGCCATTACCCACGAGACGATCGCTTTGATCCGCCGGATCAATTGCAAATTACCATCCAATATGTATTATTCACGTTTCCTGCCCGCAAGCCTTTGTGTAGTCTACCGTTTGGGTTCTTTAAACTTTTACCATTTCACTAGGTTTTTGGTTCTTTTTTTTTCCGACACGCTAAACGTACTTATGAAATATGGAACAGGTCTAGAAATGGTGGGGCTTATGTATTTACTCGTATATAACGTGATCTGACGCTATTGGACGGTTCCGGTACATTTATACATATCTGTGGTGGTTCCGGTACATTTATACATATCTGTGGTGGTGGCCTCTTGGGTAGAAATCATATTTAAGAAACAATAAAAGAATTTTATACACCAACCAACGATGCTGCGCGATAAAAATCATTACTTTAAAACTTATTCAATTTTTGAATAAGATTATTCTAAAATAATGGTTAAAATCTAATTAACAATAGGTAATGGTTGTGTAAAAATTTAAGATGTCATTCAAACTGACTTTTTCGTTCTGAATTCAAATACTGCTTTTTTTAAGATTTGATATTTTTCTTGTTATCGTCTTTACTACGTTTTGTTACATAGAATCTGCCCAAAACTCGGCCACTTGCATGTATACCCTTGTCGGCAGTGTTCATAAGCTCCTGTAGAGTCCGAGTATCAAAGCAGATAGACCGTGTTAATAAGTCCCCCATTGTTTACAGAACAACACAATTTCACGTTAGTTTACAATTGTCTGTAAATTCCCACCTGAATAGGTTTTCAATCTACATGCATACGATTAAATCCATGTAACATAGTCGCATAGATACATATATCGAGAAGAATCAAATTTATGTCTTTATGATATTTCAACATAATGGATAAAATAAGAATATTTTTCATACAACTTTTAAAGTAATTGTAAGTCTACACGACCTCATTTGCCCAATGTGGCGAGCTTTGGCCTAAGCCCTTCTGATTATCAGAGGAGACCGAATCCTACTGTACCACGATGAAAGGGTTCATAAGGTTAAATAAACATAATATTTTATTAAAATCATTCTATACAATAGTGAGAATCTCAAAGTAAAATCCAGCTAAAACAAAATTGTTTAGCTCAGTAGCTATTCCATTTTACTCGGAGACAAAACGTGTGCTCGAACCCTCGTTATTAGTTTCGTTCCTAATAAACTTCTACACATATTGTTGTAGACTTCTAACATCATTGTTTTAACTTGTATCGACCGCATGTCCTTGCAACTACATTTGTGCAATTGAACTACATCGTGAAACGCAGTTTTATATCATCTGTCGAAATTTTTAAAACATTTTGGAGTATTTATAAGCAGAGGACCGAGTTAAATTAGAATAGCAAAATGGTTATTTACAATAACTTATATTTATACTAGTGGGTAATTAATGTTTATCTGAGTTTTAAAAATATTGAATCCATTAAAATTATTTCAATATTAAATGCATTTCTATTAACATAACATTCCTTTTTAATAACAGTCCAGTACGAATAAGCTATTAACATTCCCCGGAGCGTTGAAGGTAGCTGTGTTTTCAACAAATCAAATTTCAATAATTCCGTATTCGGCTTTGACCGAACACAACAAGGATTAAATATTACTATTGTACAACTGATAAAATATTACTAATGCAGGCACAACTGACCTAGAGATCCTGGGTTTAAATCCAGAGTCGAGCACTGGATTTTTCTAACCTAAATTTTTTAGTAGTAAATCGAAATCTTGATATGGGCCCGGTGCAATGCAATAGACTCACCACCTATTCCATCTTCGGACGTATAAACGTAATATTGCGGAAACGTGGTAGTGCCCGCTGGCGATTACAGGGTTGATATTACATTGACGTTCACTATCATATAACTCGTGCAGTTGGCTTCAAACTTGCAATTATAGTCGCATATTAGTCGTAGCTATACTAGCCGCTATGCTGAAGACAATCGCATTTCCACAGAAAGCCATAAGACCATTAGCACACATTCGATTACACGTTCGCCGAGATACGAGGAGCTAATGAGACGATATGAGCGGAGAACATGGGCCGATGCTCTAATTCAATTAACGGTCACTGTTTATCTTCCTCTACTACTATACTTATTACATTGCATTAAAGAAAATATTAGGTTATGAGTTTCGATGTTATGAAACTCTTGAGTCAATATACCGTCAAGAAATTCCATAGCCATAGCCTGAAGTGATACGGCTGACGTAAAATTACAAAATACAATACCGTGTATTGATGCTGAAACACTACACAAATATGAAAGATGCGAAACTAACTTCAGGTATGACCAAATTAACCAATAAACTGATGGATGATGCCGGCGTCATCATCCAAGAAACAAGCCAACTCTTATTAAAACATTATAATGGAAAGAAGCTTCGCAGTAGGAAAAGATACAAGGGAGGGAAATGTAATAAAAGCAACATTACATTCGTCTCGCAATCCTTATAAGGAAACTTAAAAACAACACAGAAACCACTTGGAGGGTCGCGCGTTAATCCTCTTATGTAGCGGACGTCTTTGTCAGAGATTGTATATTATGTAACGCAGCGCCGTTCCTCGCTGAGAGTTTCCGCCTGAGATAACCAAAACAAAAGGAACGCTTAACCAACATAACCATAACCAAAGCAAAGGAACAACAGAACCAACATAATCTTAACCAAGATGGAAAAGAAAAATAGTTGTATTTTTCTATCATTACAGAAAAAATCTATTAAGCATTTAGCCATTGAAATATAAGTACATATTGTATACTGACTCCATTAGTGCCCTAAATTAACCGACAATAATCATGCATAAAATTTAGGTAACATCAGGTAACATCACACCTGTAATCCACGAAGAGATAGGCAGAGGAGTGTAATACATTCCCACATTTCACCAGTTACGTTTACGTCCCACTATGGAACGCACTCGTACTTGCAACCAACACAACCAACGAAGCAGTGACACGATCAACGAGGCAGTGTTTTTAATTTTTTACTAAAATAATAGACCTGATCTTGCGACTCTCTGACACACGCGACACAAGATGCTCTTGCTTCACATTTCTGCCAATGTTCATATGGAACACAATATAGTACAATATTTCTTAACAGTTATCTAAGTGCGCTGAGTCTGAGGGTTACAAACGGTTATTGTTATGCTTTACTGTAACAGCTACAGTGGATTGTAGCACCTAAGTTGAATAGATATAGGTTGTAGAGTCCTCTGTGGTAAATTGGACGGAGAAATTACTACAGCTACACTTAAGTTCTCCCAAGGCAAATGCGTTTTGAACCGATCGGTGAGACGACAGCACACATCGTACTAACGAATGCCACAATTTATTACAGCTAATAGTATTTCTACAAGCAGATGTACATACATATGACACGCGGATGCAACTAACAACGATAGGTACCTTACAATGTTTTTTTAATAAAATATTAAAACGTATTTGTTAGTGAAATAATTATATGACAATTGATGTTTACATTGATCACAATGTAATATCTATGCATGTGATAATAGAACAAAACAATCGAAATAGTCTAAAATAGGGTTGGCACTTCATTTTTACAAAGCTGTGGTTGTATTTATTGTTTATGAATAATAAATCATCATTTTTAATGTATCAAATGTTTGTTAAGAGAACCGCTGCAGGTACTTAGTTATACAAAGTTAATCTACAAATAGCGCTAGGTGACTGAATAGTGCAATACTCTAGTAACACTAAACAGTACCTACCTTAGTGAAAATATTTTACAAATTTTTGAGTGTCTGCCTTAAATTATCACCGCTTGGGTTGACTAATAGAAAATGCCACTTAGCATTAAGTCCAACCTTCGCTAACAAAAATAAGTAAAAGATATTAAGCACTTACTTGCAAATAGACGCAAATCTTTATTTGGTCTTAGTAAGAATTATCAGTAAGAGTTTTCAGTAAAAATGTCTATTTATAATAAAATCTCATAAACACCCTACTGTGTACAACATATGACAGCTGTTTACTGTATACAAATATACTGTTTGCTAGTATATTCACGTGACCTCGATACGGAATTAACCTATACAATAATCATACAATGCTGATATTGATGGATATACGTCCCGGGAGAGACCAAAACTCACCTATCTTGGCCAAATAGTTCCAAAAATTCTCGAAAGAACTTATAAATTTTCAAAACTGACATGTGTATGAAGAGAATGGCAAATATAGAATAAGCAGATCAGCTCTGAACGGATAGAAATTTTTAGCACTCAATTTCCTCTGGATACCCCGCGAGGTACCTGATGCGCTGATATTATAATACATAATATTATGCACAATAAAACTTTCACATAAACAATACTTAAGTACACTGAGAATTGAATGTATTTTGACTTAGATCGTCCCCTTTGTCCGGAAGAGAGCATGCATGCATCGTTACTCGCCGACAAAATAATAGCTTAGGAAGTCATTTCATCTCGAACGAAATCTGCATACAAAGTGCCCGCTAGCAGAATATTATACGAAATTGCTTGTTGCATTCATTTCTAGCTAAACTACCTAATGGTTAAGATTAATAAGTAAACAATCAGTTAACAAATGGCATATTCCACTCTTTTTCTCATTTATTTACAAACTTTTTAAAATTACAGCATTAATCTATTCTCCATCTTGCTGCAACCCAACTTTGGCATTTTACTGCGATAGTCTCCATTACATCGCGATGGTTCGTATGCAGGTCCACTATAACGAGAGCTCTTGCTAGCTCTAGCTCTATTGCTAGCTCTATCTCTAACTCGCTTTAGCTCTGTCTCTGCTTAGCTTAAACTCTAACGAACACTAGCTCCGTCTATCTCTAGCTAGCACTAGTTTCGGCAAGTTGTCGCTCTAGTTAGCTTTAGCTCTCGCTAGCTCTTCTGTATAGAAAAGCTCTCGTCATTAGTAACGGACTCTCCCAGAGGGGGGCGGGTTTTCTGTTGGACCTATATTGGCCTCTGTTAACACAGTTGTTTGCTATAGTCTTCTAAAAGAGTAAACGTTGTATTATGGTAACGTGTAAAAATTCTTAACGTAACTTACTTTACTGGCGTAACTATTTGCTCTATCAGCATTAAGATTGTTTAACGGAAGATAGTGTTGAAAAATCACACCCGTATTCCCGATGAGGTAGGCAGAGGAGTGTAGTACACTCCCACGTTTCACTAGTTACTTTTAAGTCCCACGATGGAATAGGTGGTGAGCCTATTGCCATATACCGGGCACATATGTATTATCCAGACTAGAAAATCTAAATTAGAAAATTCAGTAGTGCCCGACCCGGGAATCGAACCCAGGACCAGTCGCACTTGCAACCAACACGACCAACGAGGCAGTCAATTTAATTGAAATACTTATGGGTTAATACTAAAGGGTCTTCGTCAATGTTAGATTCTCGTATGTATAGGTTTTTTTACGAGTATATCCAAGTTACCCCCTTGTACGGATTTTACTCGTCTTGAAATGATCACGTTTACCAAAATGACGTTCTTTGCCTTCAAAAGTCCTAGAAAAAAAATATTGACTCAAACACCTAGGAATAGTTTAAATTCTTAGATATTCGATTAAGTAAACTAAAATAAAATCTTTTCGTTGTGGCTATTGGAAGATCTACTTAATAAAGCTGGTATACCGTCGTACTTTTACGAGTTACATCTAATAAAGGAACTGGGGGTATAAATTTGTGTAGTACCATAGTATCACGTGGATTCCATGGATTGCTATTAGTACAATTCTTATCCATATCATGCTCTTATTATCTTTGTTTAAAAAATAAAGGCATTGAGAGTCGTAATACGAATAGCAGAACATGATCAGGGTGACAAGAGCGAAGGTTTGGTTTCTCGCCAACATCTTCATTACTAATTTCCATGGAGAAGTTTCTTAGAAACATAATATGTCAGTGGCATAAGTACATGAATGATATAAAGTGTTATAATCTCAACTTATCAAGAAATTAATTTAGGAATTGCTCAGGATACGATTAAAAATAAGACAGTTGAGGTCATCGGATAAACGGAAAATTGACCGAATACACTTCATCTTATCTTTAAATGTTTGTAACTAGGGGAGAAAAGTTATTAGTGAAGAACTCTTAACTGTTATTATTTATTGATGGGAAATGTCCATAAAATCCAATTTACTGTTCTCCGGTATCCCGTATGAATCTCCGTGTGGGGCGCACTGACGTTTTAACGAGTTTTATTGTACTTAAATTTAGTGTTATTTTACGAGCCGATTTTACGGCGGCCACGGCACGAACATAAAAAAAATGTCGAGTTTTTTTTTACGAGGTGTTTCTTTATGATGATAGAGGACATGTTTTACCAGTTGCAACTCATCCAAGCGGCGATTGGTAGCCAGGAGTAACTGCAAGGTGGTCGTTACTTAAATAAGACCCGAAAGTGATTTCACATATACGTCTATGTAAAGCAAGGATGAATACCAAGCAAAGTTATCCCGACCAATCAATTAGAATGAGTTTTGTCATACTGATTGTGATTCATTAAATTCTTTAAAAAATACCGCCCAATCTATTACCGCCGTGAAATAAATCACACTGATTGAAAGATTCATAGCCCTAACGTACTGGCATTTTGAAAATGGTTCGTTTTGACTCGTGATCGATTACGCAAATTTTTCTTGCACGTTTTCATCTTGAAACGACTACGTCAGTTAGGACTTTAATGTTACTGTTTTACTGTTGAACGTGGCTGCCTTCTCAGAACAAGGACTAACGCCATACTTTTCTGCGGTCGCCTAAAATACACTTACAAGAGTAAGAGTGCCCAAGAGGGCACTTCAATTCACAGTCCTTCGAAAATATTATGGGAGTGCATATCCAGTTATTTTGTACCTCAAATATAACAGAACTATTACCAAGTAATTCCTTTTATATTGAATATATAGTTATACGATTATGTGTTATATTGGTCGTGGATAAATTCGATGGCTATAGATTGGGTTTGGGTTAAAATTAAAATTTTAGATGTAATCTATAATCGACGTTTGATGTAAGTTTGTTACGAGGCGTTTATATGCCCCTGCGGAGTACTACATATGTCTGTGTTGTACTGTATCTCCCCATTCCAATGAGGCTTACTGTAAAACTGTAATAGGGTATTGATATTTTTATACGGCTCCAAAAACAGTCGTCAATGTATGTATCTTTAGCAAGGTATTATTTATTTATTTATTGTCACGACAGCAATTGTAACACTTTTCTGATTCATAGTAGTGGCTAGTATAATGTAATAATTCTGCAATGTACTCAAATCGTTATGCTAATGGATCATAAGCCAATCAAATCATGAAAAGTGATTTTTCTAACTTCAATTTTCTTGTAGATATTTTCGTAATAGCTCAGAGTCTGGATTAGGCTCACCCTCTTTTCCATGGTCCACAGTAGGACGTAAACGGAAGTAGTGAAACTTGGGGGTGAACTACACTCCTCTGCCTACCTTTGCGGGGATTACAACTCCCCGATCAGTTTAGAACCTGGCCCGTTTGGTCAGGATGGACGAGCCCTCGTTTCCCTTGGCACCGGCGTCCATCAACATAACACATTTTTAGCTTTGTTACCATTGTATTCGTTGTAGACATAAATAACCACGAACTCTACACAAAAATAGACTAACCTTATTAATGTATGAATATATTAGCATATAAAAAAAGTATCTAACGTCTTGCCTCCGAAAAAAACGAGTCACCTACGAGTCACCTACCTTACGAGTCACGTAACATTACTTAATACTTCCTGTGTTTCAGTAAAAGTACAGTCAATGCCAGTGCGGGTTTGACCCATTTGGCAACGGAAACGTTCGCTTTCCCTTTCAATGTTGATTCTTCTCTATAGCTATGTGCACGCGAATGTACCAATGGTTCATTTAAAAATAGACACAGCCGGGCTGATATTTCGATATGTCAAATATACGCTATTTTTTAATCAATATAAAATACAGTAATGTAAAGTTATTGACTGCCTCGTTGGTCGTATTGGTTGCAAGCGTGACTGCCGATCGAGAGGTCCTGGACACAAATCCCGGGTCGGACGCTATTGGATTTTTCTGACTTAGATTTTCTAGTAGTGGCTTGGAGTCTGGAAATGTGCCCGGTGCATGCCATTAGGCTCACCGCTTAATCCATAGTGAGACGTAAACGTAACTGATGAAATGTAGGAATATAATACACTCCCCTGCCTACCTCTTCGGAGATTACAGTCGTGCTGTTACGATTATATAAAGTACAAAGCTTGTGAAGGTAAGTTTATTAATGTACGTGAATTAATGACGTTTTGATGCGTTGTAACTATTCCAGACTAATTCTGCTGTAACGAATAAACTCATGTAGGTACATGTAGACGGGTCATTTGAGATTGATTCTGTTGCAGAATATGATTGAAGTCGCAGATAATTTCAAACGTAATCAAAATTAAAATTCGCTCTACCTGAGCTGAAACGAACAGAACGTTGACCTGCACACTACTGCCACGTCTATAACCCTTGATAATAATATCAAAAATTAAACGGAAACTGATTACAAGTAGCCTCAGTTTGGTAAATACGAACGTATTTTTTTTACAGAACATTTCCTATGTATCACGTGTATGATATCGTACAGATCTCCAAATATTACACTAATGTCTCTGTGTCTATTAAAATGCTTCAAACAAATTTGTGATATATTGATACTTTAATATTACAAGGATCACAATGAATATATTTTTTTACGGTGATAAACTTTTTTATTTCAACGGTAAAAACATCTGCAACTATTTTTATATTATTTAGATGCTAAAACATGCAGACACACACACACTCACACGCACTCATTCATGACATCACAACGGACACACACAGGCAAACTTCATTACACGTTTAATAAAAGTAGGGATTTTGAGATAGAATCAGAAATTCTTCCAAACCGGCGTGCGTGTATGAAGAGAGTGATGAATGTAGATGCGCAGCAGGTCTGTCAGGATGGAGTTGTTACAGATCTGCCGTGCTTCTTGCATTTTCTTCGCATTCTTTGGGTTTAGAAACTTGTGATTCTTTCACGAGGCACTATTTTATTTGTTTGGTATTAAATCATTAGTACGTTTACAATTTAACATATACAGGGAACGACAGAAGCAGTACCTATACGAGCGACAATAGTTATAGGCCTAGTTCGCAGACCGTGACAAATCGTTTTATTATTTTAGAACGTTTTCATAAATAAATATTGCTTACTTTATATATTACAAGGTACCTGCCACAAGAAATTGACAATACAATGTTATGTTATGATTTATGACGGTAGGTATCAGGTATGTAGCGTAGCATACAGCGAAGGATAGATTCAATGGAACGGTATTAATTAACAAATTGATTACTTACTCCCTTCCTATTTCCAAAGCTAAATACCGAAGTTTAAGCTTTAATGTCCCCGTTTTGCTTTTTATTATACACCTCTGAAGTTACCAGAGACCTTATTAATAGTAATTTATACTCAAACTTTAAGTATTTGTAAGTAAGTAAGTGATTCCATGGAATCCTTTTAGGAGTGATTTTATTTAAACTGACCTTAATCTCTTCTTAAATACAAACTAAAGTCTCAATTTTCAAATGGCTTCAGTCAAAAATAATTCAAGTCCAAATTTATTGATTCAACAATTAGTTATATTTATAAAATTTAATGTTGAATGTGAATTTAAACGTCGAATAAAGTGATGGAATCGATAAACTGTGAACGATAGACAATGAAATTATCTTAAGTTTACGAAGTTGATCCAACGATCAGGTGTTCTGAAACAGTAGCTAAGTTACTGTACTAACAGTGTATTGAACAAATAGGTAACAGTTGAAAGTTACCTAGAAATTGGATGTTATTAAACCAAGGATGATTAGGCGAAACCCATTCTAAATTGGAAATAAATTTACTTCAAAGTTCACAGGTAAAGTTCTCGATAATACTAAACCAATATTAGAATTAAACTATTTTGATAGACAAGTGAGACATTGATGCGAACCTTACTTTAATATTTCACTAGCGCTCAGTATTATCAAGTGGCGGCTAAGTCGAGCCACGGAATTAGTTCGAGCTAAGCGTGGATGACCCAATTCCCGTAACAATTTTATAACGACGAAACTTTGCAACCGAAGCGATTGTCTCTTCGGACCACTTCGGGAAACTTCGGGTATCTTCTTGTGAGGATACTGTTCAAGTGTTTTGTGACGTAACATTGAATCGCGACTGCGGCAGCTTCATAACTAAGATGATCAGTGTTAGGAGAACCTTAAATATTTTTACAGGTTCTAATTAGTACTTCAGACTTTGTTTGCCAGAAATCGAAATAAATTTCAAACATGCCATTCCTATAGGCGCTGTGAAAGTCCGTTTAAATTTGTGAACGTAAAAAGAACAATCGGATAAGTAGTGTCTTGTAGCATAGGAACAAAGTAATTATCTTATTTATAACATATTTCTCTATAAGACAGTAAAAAAGTAGTTGTCAATTACAAAGTAGTTGTCAATTACAAGTTGCTTTACAAACTATCTACTTTTACAATATGGTTTTAAATATTTTCGTTACCAATAAATTAATGTTACTATTTATAAATTTGCAATTTAGTTCAATTGTAACTGTTTAATATTAACTCGTAATTTTATGTTTCCTTTATCGCCAATTTTACATTCTGTATCTATAACTATATATTACAACCGGAACGTATTTGTATCATAGAGGAATCTTCTTCGGAAAACTTCGGATTAAATCGAGTAAGTTCGCAACTTTGTTGTACATGGATAAAGTGGTTTTGTGACGTAAGTCTATATTGCACCGTTACAGCCTTTTCAGAACATCTTTGTATCGAAGGTTTTGGCCTCCTCACGTTTGTCTTTAGCCATCTCGGAGTAAAAGGCAGCCTCAGACAAGCGGTGGTCTTCCATCCGTAGTACATGTCCACAACATCTGAGCTGACGTTTCGTTAGAACCGTTTCAATGCCGTATATGTATTTTCAATTATCTTAGGAAAACAGTGATTGGCACTCGATATTACCACTTGAATATCGATCTAAGGGACTTCAGATGTAAATTGTCCAGTTAGTAGTAGCGATTGGTGGGACAGTTATAAAAGAAGAATGGTACATAACATTTATTCCCTTTGAAAAGAAAGTGTTCTATCAAAATGTATTTTTGCAAGTACAAACAAAATTGTTATTCTATTAAACTATTCTTCAAAGCCTGTGAAGTCTGCCAAGCCGCACTTGTACTGCGTGCCAGACTATAGCCTTAATTACCTCATACTGAGCAGAGAAAGTGAAAGGAAGTTGAAAAAACATGATGATTAGTTGAAACGCGTATAAAAATTGGTTGATAAAACCCCTAATATTGAAATCAAGGGCTTTAAAATCTGATCCCGAAAATCTGAAAAAAATCTCGATAAATAAATGATGGTTAGGTAATCATACCTTGGTGTATAAAATTTTGTGGAATTACTTAATATTTGGACGGCTCCTTTGGTTCTGTCAGATTAAGTGACCATTTTCCTAGTGTTGAAAGATATCAAAACAATATAAAATATACTTGTGATGCCAGCTGTCAATTTGTCATATTTAATCTGTGTTTTTAAGAAAATATAGTTCAGTCGTTTTTCGTGCAAGCTTACAACTCGTTTTATTATATCTAGCTTATCTAAGTCGAAAAGCATTCAATAGCTCGTACTACAAGATGAGCAAGTTGACCCAATTCCCCGAAAAGAATTTAAAAATATCCGTGAAAATATAACTTTTTTTTATTTTTTACTTATTTATAATTTAAGTTTAAACGAATTTATTAATTGTATTCCCAAGTGAAGAGAAAGTATCTTAACTATTGGCTACACAATTACAAGTATATTTTAATACCCAATAATAACCCAAGATATATTTTATCCAAGACTCAGCTATCTAGACCAAATAGGGTTTTATATGATGGGGACGTCACAAGTCACCGGCGTGCATGTATGAAGAGAGTGATGAATGTGGACGAAGCACGATAGGTGTGTAAGAATAGAGATATTTGGCACTCTGTGCTCTCTGCCTACCCCGCAAGGGACCTGACGTGTAGATTGAATGTATTTTTTGTTCTAAAATACGATTTTTCATATTTCTAATGCAACACAGACTGCTGCCGACACTGCCGACTGCCGAAAGGACTTAATGCATGTCCAATATAAATAATACAAAGAATAAAATAACAATTTGTTGTAATGTACCGGAGAAAGTAATGTAACCCAGAGTTTGAAATATAAGATATATACGATACATAAAGGCTACATTTTGTTCTATAAAAAACGTCAAAATGTATTTTGAAACATTAAAGCTAAACTGATCTTAAAGTCAAGTAAGTTACGACTTTAGTTGTTATAAATTAATTAATAACTAGACATGCCAACATCAATGCAAGTATCAGAACCAACGAAATACCTGTGACGTATATTAAAGAAATACAAATCGACAAACCAGTTTACTGCTTGACGTAAAGGCACGTAACATCGTATTAAGTAATAGGCATAAGCACCAACACGGTACAGCAGGATGTAACGACGGTGAAAATGAAATCTAAGCAACGCAGGATTTCGCTTATCGCCTCAAGGCGAAGCTCGTAAATAAACTATGCGGTAACATTACACGCGCATTACGAATAAATTTAGTATAGCCTAGCTCTTATCACATTTTATGGACGCTTTAAATTCATATTTTATCGCGACGAAACACCTACCTTTTTATTACAATGAAAGTGCGGCTTTAAAAGTATTATAAAGCGTAAAGTACAGGATGTTTACTTTTCACACCAAAAAGTTCCACAGCTATTGTCGATACTATGCAAAGCTTACGTAATTTAAACATGTTTAGCATTTTTTTAATTACTCGCTATTTTATTTGAAAATATATTTCTCAATTAGCCTTAAATCAAGTTTCTTGTTGCATTAAATCACAATATTTCAAAACTCTCCACTAAGTAAACCCAAAACACAATCGGGCAATGCTCATAAAAATAATTGTTATTAAGATTAAACTCGCGTTAACTTTAACGAATAGTAGAAGCGATGGACCTTATAAAGCGGCACGGAAGCGGCTAAAAATTATTGTACGGAATCACCATTTGTAGGAAGTTACAATAACGACCTGTTGAAAATGAAGGATGCGTCGTCCCACTCGGCCCTAGTGGCACACGTATATGCGTCTCGTTTTCGCTCCGGGAGGGTAAGTGTAAGGCGTCCGCGCGGCCCGGCACTTTCGCACTTACTGGTCGCGCGCCCTCCGATCTATAAGCGAGGTTCGCCCGCCCACAGCGTACGGGCCCTGAATAAGTAGGACGGTAAATAGAGGCGGTCAACGCACGAAGGTATGAACCCAACGCTTTCGTTTTCTTTTTTTTTTCTTTTTAACAAAAATCGCGGCGTGATTTTTCGTTTCTGATTCGGTAACGAAGACGCGTGACTTTTACCTAATTTGATACGATCGCAACGCAAAACAAAACACGCGTGAATGCTAAGAGCCGCAATTGGAGAGCTTTTATAACTTTTTCAAACAAGTGTCACCACTATGCAAGACTGTCAGACCTAGTCTACAATGTGACAGTGACAGCGACTGCACAGAAATCATAGTCTGTGCTAAAACATGTAGTACTTTTAAAAATTAGCTGATAAAAAATATTATTTTAATTTTTTGAACGAAATATTATATTTTATTACTCAAAATAAAATGTATTCAATCATTTAGTGTGTTTCTAAAAAGATATTGACGATTGCTGGTCGCGAGCCCTACAATCTATAAATGAGGTCTGGCCTGCCACGTGATTGGATTTTGAATAAGTAAAACTGCAAATAGACGGTCAACGCATACGAATTGGACTCTCTTTTTATTATAAAATTGTTGAATTTGATTTTCCTTATATTGATTACATAGTATACTATGTTTATTTTCACTGTATAAATTTAAAAAAATTTCAAAGTATTGGATCATTCGGCGTTTTTCAAATTTTTTACCGTATGTACAAATAAATCCAAATGTAGGGGTATGGCGATTCTTTGCATTAGAAAAACTTATGAAAAAAATATACAACGTGTAAAAAGCCCTCACTCGTTTAAAACGTAGACGCTCAAGAATAACTTCCGGATATACTCAAGGCGTCCTCCAACTGTTAATTTTAATTCGCTAATTCAAACTTTCTTTAATAAAATAAATATTCCAGGGTTGCTATTTCGAAGCAATGTCATTCTTTTATCTCGCTATTAAACCTTTATTAGGTGCAGTTTAATAATTCTTACGATCCTCGTTAGTTGTGTATTGTTGGCGGTGCCGGTCTGACAGCTTCATACTTGATATAAATAAGAGTAGCTATGTATGTACATGAAAAAAGAACAACTGAACATCACGCCTCTATTACGCCGATGGGGTAAGCAGAAATTGTAGTAATCCCACGTTTCACATATTATTATATGTTGTACACATAAAAATAAATTGAACTTAAAAAAATGAAAAAATCTACACGCTTGTTTAAAAATATTCATCTGTGATACCTACATGTTTTTTTGTCAAAGTTGATGTTTGGACAAAATGGTCATAGTCCAAAATAAATAAAAAAAAGTAAAAAAAAAAAAAAGTAACTTCACGCCTGTAATCCCCGTAGAGGTAGGCAGAGGAATGTAGAACATTCCCACGTTTC
>DWFO01000889.1:0-17768 GCA_018246595.1 Mimoniades nurscia nurscia
CTTCAGCGTGAGACTGTAAGGCGGGGTTAGGTTTCCACTGAAAGACTACACCGAAGGTCTGCACGTGTGCGATGACGTTTGCCAAAATGGCCGACGTGATCTGTTTAAATTTCGAATGTTTGTACATGGCCAGCTATATACTCAAATGTAAAATATTTTATTGTTATAGGATAAACAAAAATATTACATTTTTAAAATTACAAGCACTGTATGTTAGAATTTTTTTTATAATTGATATTAACTGTAATAATTATAACGATCTTAAATAATATTGCAATTACGTCTTAACGCTGACAACCAACCACTAGCTGAGTGTTAAGGATTCGTTGTACTTCCTAAATAATAGATATAGATAAATTTGTATTTTGTGCCGTTACTTACTTACTTACGTAATGTACCTACATATATGTAAGTATACGTGTATGTACATACTTATGTGAATATGCAAATACAGCATAATGTTCTCGAGGACATGTTTACAGTGATACGCCTATAATTTCGCTCTGCTCCATTCATCGGACAAAAGAGCGGAAACTACCACTCGAGCTTAACCCGCTCGAAGATTTTATTTAGGAGATTAGAAATAATAAGAGGTTAAGTATTTTTTACTCCAAGTATTCTCGTCTATGTATGTTTGGGTGTAACGGTAGGAGGAAGTGGATTATTATGTTAGGATTTCCGAACGGATGTAATTCGGACCAGGTAGATGGCAGCGGTCTATAATTGATCGGGATATACGATCCTGGTAGTTAATGAAATCTTTGAGACGTGATTATGAAAAAAAAGCTGGAGAAATTTTGGAGTTTTGGATTACACTTTATTTTGTATTCCGTGTGATTTTTAATTTTTACCAGTTGCAGATTTATTTTTGTGCAATGCTATAATTACTCATAGTTTACTTTTGTAGTTATTGGAGCTGAAAAAAAAATGTTGGGATATTTTAGGATTTTACTGATCGTATTCAACAGTTAAACAAAAATGAATAGCTTTCATATAGCTACGTACTGAAATGTCACAGTTTGTTTTTTCAGCGGCATACGTTCACCATGAGAAAATGCCAATAGACTGATTCACTGTCCTCATTACCAGTTCACATCCCATGTTTATTGATCGAAATAAAAATATTGGGATCCCGATCTGAAAGGTAAGACGAGGCAAGAGGCGGGGAAATTTTTATACCGCTCTCCGACGGAGCAAAACGCAAGTCACCGACTCGCAGGCCTTGGGGCTTTGAAGCTGCCGACATTCGACATCGGCCGATATCCAACAAAACGACAAGCTGAGACGCCTGTTGGACAAGTGAGCAACGCAAGCGGTTCCCGACACGTGAACGATGCTATATTGCTTCAGCTGGCTTAAAAATGAATAAAATTATTTATTTCGTGTGTAATGTGTATTACATTTGTGCACAAAATATTTCGCTTTTCATTGATGTCAATATAATAAAATTATTTGCTTTCGTATCAGTCTAAAGACAACGTTCGTATCGCATTATCTCCTACTTCCCATGCACTACTGGTTAAAACTCACAAGTTAACTGCTAGTTTTAGCAGCTGTATAATTACTACACAAATACGAGGTATTTTCCATTCTTACCCTCAGACGTGTTCTTTACTGCTCCCAATGTTTAGTTTCTGTTCGGTTTACTTTACAGTGACAGCGTAATAATAATATTCCAATTCACTGTTAGTCTGTATATTGGGGCGGTGCTTAAAAAACGATGCTAACGTCTCTCCCGACACTTGTGAGATGATGGTGTGAATTGAACGCTAAGATGAGTAAGCTCGCCTGATAAACAACTGAGCGAGTGCGGTAATTGGTCGGTATCTCGTGTCCTATGCACCTATACGATATTTTGTCATTTCATTACGATCAATTATGTGTGTGATAGCCGCGTGTACGTACGTCTCACGACAGGTGGAGCTCGGAATATTATAAACGCAAACGTAACATTACGCCAGCAATGAAGAGATGACTATTTTGAATAGATTTTGTTTTATAAAAAGGGTAACATATTCAACAGTAATATTTTCTTTGACTTAACAACAACGTAACGTAACATCACGCCTGTAATCCCCGGAGAGGTAGGCAGAGGAATGTAGTAAACTTCCACGTTTCACTATAGAATCGATGGTGTGTGTATTGCGATACGTCGGGCACATATCCAGACTCCGAGCCTTCACTAGAAAATGTAAAATCTAAATTAAATATTTTAAAACTATATTAATAACATAAGTAAGATAAAATACAACACCACTTTCACTTCTATTGATCAATTAATATGTCGAAAGTTATTCCTTATTGTAACTTAACACGCCCATAACATTAGGTATCTCAGGGAGGAAACTTATTTACTACGTTTCCGGGAATGATGCTGTAAACAAGTATAAACAATTTTAGGGAATTAAACTATTATATAACAGTTCAAGTGTCAAGGATATAACTAAACGAAGGGGTTCTTGATGCCTAATGGCAATAACTCCTAAACAACCCTGAGTGATGGCGACAAAGAGTGGTAAATGAGCACTCCCCTGTGCGCTCATTACATACAAACATTCAGATAAGAAACTGAACACGTTTATTCATGTGCAATATACAGCACAAAATGATGTGAAGCTCACTAATAAAATTTGTACTAGGTACGTCTGTATTCATTCATGTTGAAGTACAAAAAGCGAACCAATTTTAAATTTGAATTTGAATTAAAAATTCAATACATATAATACATAATATCAAAGAGTTGCTTCTCCCATTTAACGATTCAGTTTATTATTTACGAATTAAGCTATTCCGATCGTCCTTTGTTACGTAATTTGTTATCTGCTAGCATAACAGCAGCAAATAAACTAACCAAACATGGATATACACAGGGCCTTAGATTGGCGGGCCGGCAGGTAGGGCTCGTTGTTTCAGTAATCCGCAAAAAGCGACGTAATCCTTCCGGCGCGCCGCAGACTTTGTGACGCCGCTCGATGAAATTGGTAATCGGTCGGCAGTGTCGAAAAATTCAGGTGCGCAGGGCTGTAGCTTGAGGAAAGTGTTTTAATATTAACATGCATATTATAAATTGTAATTTTAAATAATTGATTACTTTCGATATATTTCAGTACACAGTACACAATGTTTCTATCCGTATTCCGTAGTTCTATTTTTTGTTTTAATTATTAACGTTTATATCAACATGAATAGTGAACTGCATATTTCATAATGAAGTCCTAAGTGGCTAAGTAATTAACTTTGTCCTGAATTTGCATTTTTTAAGAACATGACATAATAATATTTTCATAGGTGTCGGAGCAATATGAAAAACTTTTAGACAAAACAAATTGTTCGATATTATTGTAATTTTAAAATATTAAAATAAAGTTGAATAAATATTAGTGACAGCCCTATAGCTAGTTTAAAAATATCAATTTATCTTTGCAGATCGTATGTTCCGTGGAAGAGGATTACCCATTTCGCTACAACCGTATTCTAGGAAGGTACCGCCAGGTAGCCGACTCCAAACTTTTATTGTTCACGCAAAGCTTGCAATATTTCATTGGATGCGCTACAAACCAAACTTTAAGTACAAAATATTAAACTATTAATTTCTTTGTACATACAACAAGATATATTGTGTTGAAATTTCATATATTCCTGGCCAAATTAATGGATTGATTTGAAGATAAACCAGTGGAACCTTTATTTGTGAATGGACATAACAAAATCAAAATGTATGAATGAACTAATAATGACACCATACCTCTCTCTACTGAACGTGTAATTTATTTCTACCTTCTTTTAAAGTTTAATTAAATTATTCATATTTATAACACAAGGCAATAATCTTAAGCATTTAATAGAGTAAAGTACGTTTGTTTAATTAGTGTTCGGTGTATGGTCATAGGCTATTGCGGTATTACATTAGGTACTAGTTTAAAGCTGGAGTGCTACATCTCTGTGACTACCCCTTGGGGTATCACGTTATATTATTTACGTTTACGTTATATTATTTACGTTTGTAGGTCAGTCACAGATACTACTAAGTACCCAGCACAGTATTAATAATTCATTTATAACGGTTATAGAAATATACATGCGAGGTGGCAGGGATTAAGTTATGAGAAGAAAAATCTACTGCTTTTGAAAATTTCGCAAATCAAGAAATATTTGGATATTTAACATTACGCCGCAAATATCTTTCATTGATTTGATTTGAAAAATTGTCATTCTCGTTCGCTTTACGTTCATAAGAAAATGGAACCATAGAAAAGAAGTTATACAAATTATATAAAAATCATACAATATATTTTGCAACAATTCATTTTTTATGCCATTTTGGGAATGACAGGCGTGATGTTACGTTTATTTTTAATTTTTTTATAAATCATCATATATGAATTTCTAATAGTTTTACTTTGGCCTTAATAGATTTTTACATAGAATATACGAAAATATGCTAAGATACACTTATGTACATATGTACTTGTGAACGTGGTGTATGCATAATCTTGCCACGAGAGATCTTAATAGTTTTAGTAGGACCTGTAGGACGATGAATTAAATTTGAGCGACGTCGAATTAGGTCGAATTAATTATCGTTGATAATCTTCACTCTATGGCGAGTTCTATCACTTCGGTATCCATTGAACATTGTATGATATATTATATACATATATAGTTAATGATTAAGTCGTAACCGACCGCGAGTAATGTATCGGTGGCTGGCAAGAAGTGATTGTCTATTAAAATTCCGTTAACATATGTAATTACATTAGCTGCCTAAAACCATACGTCAATCGAGCCAGGGTAGGGTTAGTGCTGGTGGCTCCACGTTCCCAGTGTTAAATTTAAGGACGAGAAATTGTCTATTACGTTTATGTCAATATTTGTATTTTGACATGTATTATGGATGACGTTTATGTATATTGTAAGTTGTACGAATTTAATTATGCATTATGTATGAAAATAGTCTAAGGAATGCCAAAGATTTTATAATGTTATACTTGATCAAGAACCTTATCTATATCAATGCTTAATCTGTAAACTTAACAAATATAATCTAAAAAATAAGAACCTATTTAAGACACTGCTTTTTTGGCGAACAAGATTGGGTCGCTCATATTATTCGCGGTACTATTAAGCCAACCACGAGGTTGACCACGATAACGAAGCAGAACGGAACGTGACAAGGACATCGAGATTTCCCACATTACTCAGTAACCGTGGTCACAGTGATTCTAACCGAAGTGTACGCGTCATAATTTACACATGTCGGCTGGTAGTTATAAATGAAGGTCTATATTAATAACGCATGTAAACGATACGAAGTTGGATGTTACACGGCGTAATATGTAACATTACAAGGTGTAATCTCGTTAGGATTCCGATAATTACAACGTGCGGATGTAACACCTGGCACTAAATAAGTAGAAGTATGTTAAATCGAAATTATTTAAAGGCTTTATTTTCCAATGACGCAGTGTTACAAATTTATTGGTGAATTGTTTTAATTTTTCCGCGACTAATTCTCCTATGAATTTTTAATATTTAAATCGCTTTCAATTATATGAATGGGTAAAGAAACTATTTTAAGTATGCAATAAAACTCTCTTCATTGTACTCTATTCAGGGCGAGTGGTTGCCGAAGAGATTCACTATGCACTGCAGTGATTCTTTTGTTTATTCAATACGTAAAAACAATAATGTGAACTGGGCCACACGGAGCGTAAATAGAATACGTCATTTGCTTCCGATAATTATCGGAACGATTATTATATCCAACAATCGGACGCGCGTTGACATATTACGGTTAAACGTAACCCGCCCACAGAACGAGGGAGTGAAAAAAAATATTGGAAAAATAAAATAAAATAATATGTTGGTTACGTAAAGGCGTCCGTTAGTCATGCGAATGGCGCATTAGTCGCGGACTCGTAATTTCCCTTTTGATTTTAAGTAATTTATATGAAATTACGTGGAGAAAAGTTTACCAGAGCGACGTCGGAGGGCGTTATGATGATAAATGTCCTTTCTCTATTCGATTAGGCTGATAAATACCGCGATTGAACTATCGATTGTGTAATTGTGTCACTTATGGATTGCGTAATCTCCGTCGTTTCAACGTTTTGTAGCTTAAAATGTTATTGTGATTGTAATTTATGACCCATAAATTAAAATGTCACGTGTCATTATAACAAGGTTAGGTTTGTCGAGTAAAGTGCAGCTTTTCCTTTTGGGTCCACCTGCGTTCAAATTTTGCACAGCTATTCTTCGCATGTTGCAACAATGTGTGTGATAGGATTGGGATTAAATTGAATAAAAATCAATGGCATTTCATTTTGAACACTATAATTTTGATAAAGTACAAAAGGTTATTAATATAACTGGGTCGCTGTTTGTGCGGTTAGTGACCTTGACTGATGATCACTGCTGAGTAACCAGTGGTTTTGGGTTTGATTCCTACTCCAGGGTAAATATTTGAATGACAAATGCGAGTATTTGTTCCACACAAAATATGCAAAACGATTGACAAAAGGTGTCATGTCAAAACGTCACGATGGCGTCATTTTTTCCAAGATAATTTTTAATTTTAAAACATTTTAATGTCTAAGTAACATCATACCACTATATGTACCAGCAAAACCTTTTTTTTGAAAATTGAATGGACTTGGTGGTGGTGGCGAAAATCCAACAATGATATTCAATAGTTCAATGTACATATGGACGTTAAAATAATATTTACGTATACATAGACACAACTTCATAAGAATAGACAGCGAAACGATTAAATGGCATTAAGCATTGTATTCCAAAGTCTACGAAAAATACATCCGTTTAACTCAACATACGGTATCGACTAAGAATAAGAATAAGAATAAGAAGATATCGCTAGCTGATTAAAAATCAATTCAATTCGCAAAAGTGTAACATAACGCTATAATATGAAAAGAAAGCTTTTAAGACGGCGTTTTTTATAACAAGATTCGATTAAGTTGTGCCATTACTGAAACAAAAAGCCACCGTGGCTAATGATATCATTATACGCGCCCTACAATCGAGCAACGAATTATTGCGTTAGCCCTCAAATTGAATGTAGCGGCATGGTGGTAACATTTTGTTATGCAAATGCCTCACGCCTACAGGTGTGCGGCCGGAGCACTTTTCTAAATTTCGTTTCATAAGTACTGGGGTTGAAGTTGCAAAAATTTTTAACGCTTTGATGTTGATTTATAACCGGCCACGTTATGTCATTTTTATATTTTTCCAGATCGTTCGAGAAATTGATACGACGTCGTGTTGGAGACATTTGTGTGTGTTTTTTTTTATGTGCATTTATGTATGTATATGTATACCTACATGTGTATGTTCGATTTTGCAAAAACAAATACCAGAGTATAATCAATATAAATGTTATTTACAAAATAGTTTGTACAGTAGAGGCAGTTCGTTTTATTAACTTGCAATTATTAGTATGTATATCCTTAACACTATTTCGATGAAAAGCGGCTCGAAATTTGTAGAGCTATTAATCCCAATATCTACACGGGCACTTTTAGGATTTAAATTAGCTTTCCGAAATAAAATACAAATAAGTAGTGTGTTAATATAAATTATTCCGTCATATTTAATTGTTAGTTGTTGCGTGAGAAACGCGAGCGGCCAGTAGCGAGCTACTTTTAAGTCGCACTTCGTATTCAAATACGCTAACATTACATGCAGCTAACGAAATTTCATATAACTCTTATTGTAACCAAATAACGTTTAGTTTCGCTTACGTTTGGATTATGTGTAAGTAATATTAAGTTTGCAGTTATGAGCTAGAGTGGAAATGTGCAAGGAGCATTAATCACAACAGAATTAGCTTTGGCGATCCGCTTCAAAGTGTCCACGGAGGATTTATATCGGTGGTCGAGGGCCTCGGTCGGTGTAACGTTTTAATGTTGAATTAAATCAGGTAAAATAATGAAAAAGGTGTCCAGTACTCCGTGTTTTGTATACACTTTGCGAGATATAAATAGATATGTTTTCTAATTCGCAATAAACAACGGAGTTCAAAAAACTGTATTCTAATACATAATACTATTTTTTTAATTTCATGTAATTTCTGAGTGGGCAGGTTCGATATTTTTTTTTTGTATCAAAAGGCAATGCAAACAGACAGGCGGCCCACGTGATGGTAAGTGGTCACCGTCGCTTATAGACATTAGCAGCATCAGGGGTACCAATGTGTTGCCTGCCTTGAAAGAATTTTTTCACGCTCCGTTTTAAGAACCCCATGTCATAAACATAAACACCTCCGAAGGAAGATCGTTCCACAGTTTGCAAGTGTGCCGCAGAAAAGATCGTTTGATATGTTTTCTATTTTAATTATTGTACCGATTAATTTAAAGGATTGAGAATTGATTTTGCATTGGAATGAAGGTAGACATTATATGGAATTTTATAAATCATATTATAAAGTAATTTTGCAAGGGGACCATTTTAATGTCAATTTCTATAAACATTGTGCTTGCATGTAGAAATATTAAAAATTCAATAAAAACTTAGGTTGGTAGATATTGAATGTAAATTTGATTATAATTTACGTAACATCACGCCTGTAATTCCCGAAGAGTCAGGTACGTGTTTTTAATTTTATCATAATTAATTGTTTTCCAGAAATAATTTTCGACAAGTATCACATCGTCCTAAAATGAAAACGCACTCGCGACTGATCCTAAAAATTCTCGACCGAACCGCCTTCGCACTGCTGGGGATCGCATAAATACTACTTAACTCGCGACATTCTAAATTTAAAAACGACAAAGAATAAAAAACAAAAATATTCAAAACGCATTCAGAAACAAAAAAAAACGAAATATGTGGAATCAGGACGTAACTTTTTAATAATTACCGTCGGACGTGGCGAGTAGCGTCACTAATGTCTGAATGAGATACCTTTTCCCCCAAATAATTTTGTTTTGGAAACACGTTTTATAGACTTTGACGTAATTTATTCGTGAGCAATCCTTTTTAGGCGGCGTGATTATAAGCTAAAAATAAACATTTAGACTTAGAGGGTGCCCTTAATATTTTATTGAACTTAAACATATTTAGACTGTTACGGTTACTTTATTTACAACACGCTCAACGTTTTTACTAAGCTTTTGTTAATTGGATTCGTGTAATTTGTTTTTTATTATAGATGTAATAATCAAGATAATATGACAATAACCGTTTGTAATTTTCCTTTTGGACATCAGTATTTACATACCTATTGACCGGAAGGAAGACTATTAAATATAAATAATTTTGGCTAACGTTGACATAATAAGGACTAATAATAAGTAATAACGTAAAATGCTGGATAATAAAATTAAAGTACATATAAATATATACTTATATAGATTTTTTTACACACTGACACAACCCAGACGTAAATGGTGACACGTGTACTAAGTGTAGTACTCTGCTTACCGGAAAGGTAAGCGGAGTAGTGACTCTGCTTACCTTGAAACCTTGAAACCCTTATATAGCCATAACCATAGGATTTCAATTGCATGATTAGGTAATGTATATTGTTACAGGATTGGTTTCAAAACAACAATAATATTTCAAGTCTTAGGTCTCACGTATACAGTGACTGGCTAACCAATGACACTGCAATGACAATTGCGGAATTGTCAAAATAATGATTTCAATATTGCAATAGAAAGGTCACAGTCCATCTTGCTTGATTCAACTCGTAAGTGGCATGATAACTATTGAAATGTGTCATGAATATATCAAAGCAAAGTAGGCATTAGTGGATAATGAATGGATAAATAAATAATGGTACGTAACATATAAAATAGCATTGATAGTTTAGTGGTTCAAAATTCAACCTCTCACTCCGGGAGCCCGGGTTGAAATCCCGGCGCGTAACTCTTTACAAAAATGTGCGTTTCAAGATAAAATATCACCTGCTATAATGGTAAAAGAAAACATCGTGATTAATCCTGCAAACCTCAGAGCTCATAAAAGACCTCTCTGAAGTCGTGCGAAGTTTGCAAACCCGCATTCGGCCTGCGTGGTAGTCTATGGGCTTAACCCTTTCATACTGAGAGGAGATCCGTATTCCAAGAGTGGAACGATAAAAGGGTTGAAAAAAACATGTAACGTCAGCATTTCCCTGGAGGGGCAGGCAGAGGAATGGTATGGCTGTTACTATAAAATCACATGGCAGGAGTGTGGGAGGCATAGGGGTTAATGTTATCCCATTAATATTAAACAGTCCCATTTCAACAATGCTGTTACCAAGAAGCGCTTCTTGGTAACAGCATTGTTAAAATGAGACTGTTAAACATGAATGGGATTAACATATTAGTCCTTTAGTAGATGTTAATATGAGTGCTATTAGTATTGATTAGTATCCGTTTTATTTGAAGTTTTCCATAAACACCTTATTACTCGTGAAAATGACATGATCGATTTTCCTATGTATGGACTATGATAACAATCGTGTTTTGTTATAAATAGGTTTCTCGGCGGCGCTGGCCTGGACGAACAGTCATGAATCGAAACTTATGTAGGTATACTTTATCCTTTATTACAAATTTCCCATTTCTTAAGAATGTTACTGATCACCCAGTGGCTGAGCATATTTCGCACGTACCACACACAAAAACGGCAAATCGTAGCTTAAACAGTCACCTAACAACATACTAACATCATACACAGTACAACACAATACAGTAAGTTTCGACTACGCGACACCACGCGAACGAATCGCTTCACACTAACCTACTGACTCGTCTCAACTAGAAAGTATTAGTTGCGCCGAATTGCCAAATTACCAAAACGGATATCGGTTTCGAAAGACGACTACTTGGCACTAAGTAGCATGTGATGTGGAATGTGGCACCAAAACGTCACAACAATTAAGGAATCGGCAAGTGTAACCTCGCCGTCGGCCGGGACGACCTGTATCGGGCGCGCGGCTGATTGGCAGGCCGACGGCGTATTGATACTGGATGAGACATCGATTCATTGTCGGTGCTGGAACGTTTCTTTACTGATATATCGATTGCTTTTAATATTAGAATATTTTATTTTATATGTTTACGTCCCACTGTGGAATAGGTGGTGAGTCGATTGCCGTACACTGGGTGTTCAGACTCCGAGCCACTACTAGAAATTTTAAGTAGAAATTGAAAGTTAGAAAAATCCTATAGAACTCGACCCGGGATTTGAATATAGGACCTATACATCGACAGTGGCGCTTGCATCCACTTGACTAACTCTCTGCCTACCTCTTCGTAGATTATAGACGTGATGTTACGATTTTACGTTCAATAATTATTACTGGTTTCATAACTTTTTAGGAATAGGTCTACTGTGTATATAGCATATTAATAAGGTGTAGGTATGTATGTACCTATATTATTTAATGAACACTTAAATACGGCATTTTTTCAGTATAACAAAGACCAAATAGCATTGCATCTTTGGTACAATTAATATTATCAGATTAAACGATTCATTATATTAAAGCATTACGAATTATTATTGTGTTAGTATTCACATGAAAGAGATACAATATATGTACACACATGAACAAAGAACTGTTATTAATTATACAATTATTAATTATAATATTAGTGTCACTGTAATAATCTGTTTTGGCAATATTATTAAACGATGTACAAATTTTTGCATGTAACGCTGTTGGATTACCAAATGAATATATAAATAAATAAATAAATAAATATTAACTGAAGTAATTGCCATTAATATGGCAATAGGCTCACCATCTATTCCATAGTGGAACCTAAACGTAACTGGTGAAACGTGGGAGTGTTCTACATTCCTCTACCTACCTCTTCGGGGATTACAGACGTTACGTTTTTTTTAAGTGCCAATAACAGTACTATTTCCTCATTGGCTTGCCTCGCCAAAAGAAGCTATATCCGTGGCATAATAGTATGAAGCTTTAAACAACATTTATCATATTTCATGCGCGTTCGACGTCTGGCTGACGTTTTCTCTTCCGCGGACGACAGCGTATATTGTTACAAGGACTTCATAGCTTTGCCTACAATTACTTTATACCTTTGTACAATTGTTAGAAATTTAAGATAATTAAAAGTCTAACGATGAATGTCTCATTGTTTACATTTATTATTTTCTTTTTGAGATTGTTGTTAGTTAAAAAGGAACCTTTTGAAATTCAGCTTTAGATAATATACAACATATTACGACCAATGCTTATGTTATCCTCCAAATAAACATAGGCATTCGCTGTACAATTTTCACAGAGGTGTAAATTATAGAATTTGAACTGACTTAGTTTCGTTGTTTGTGAAAACAACATTTATTTTCATAGGTTGTAATAATGTAAGCATTACTATCCTTTACTTGTATTGTATCAACAGTGTACATTCAACATTTTGACTGTATTAATATAAATATTGTTTAAAATTATAAACAGTATCTGTTAGAAATGGAACTGGTCTAAATATAATACTTAATATATCGAATATAGGTAAATACCGAATAATACACTCGAAGTATTGATAAAACTGATATTTTTATTCTTGTTTTATTTTTTCCAGAATGTTCCTTTAATAGGTTGTTACGAGCTAGAACATCTGCAACATAGTACTTTCAAAAGAACATAATTTACAAGTTGGACTGCAGTGATTGGCGGCCGACACACATGCAGCGTCCCGTTAGTCTACGGCTGGTGTCGGCCCTACCATTAGTCACTGTTAGTCACTGGTAACAGTAACTATCTCTCGATTGCTTGACAGCCCCGTATCACGATAATCATGCTGCGCTCAGAATTAACTCTGAATTTTCCTTGTAGCATTCTCGCATATATTTCTATGAATCCATGAGAATTCACTACATTGTATTAAACTTTGAACATTTTGTAATGAGAAATGGATAGATACCTAAATACATTTTTGTGTTACATAGCTTTAAAATGACTACAGTTTGGATTGTGGCTGACACGTTTGCCGGTCGTCCTGTTCGCCTCTTAGTGTGACATCAGCGCTACCATTCGTCCCTTTTCCCCTTTTACTCACTGAAAACAGTAACTATATTTTCATTTTCCTTATGTAACATATCTTGAACGTTATAGATACGATGCGATTATGAAAATTTCTGTTGACTTTTTATTATAATATTATTTTCTTGATGTCAAAACAGTGTTATAAAATTTGTAAATTATGTTCAACATTTTATTATATCAGTCAAGAATAAGTGTAATGTAATGTCGTAGCGGAAATAAATAATTCTCGAAACAATCGGTGCCAAGGGTATTTGTGGCTTGGTAAACGTGATAAATTATTGCCTTGTTTTATTTCTTAAATCTAACAGAACAGTTATGTGAAAAAATTCACGTTTCAATATCTTGGAATGATACCTATACGGTTATATTAAAACTTGCAAATTGATTTAGTCTGTAACTTTTCCTCTTGCATAAATGAGGTAAAATCACTTATTTTACTGTTTTAACTAGAGTAGCTTAGGTACCTATATATGAAGATAGATAAAAAGAAAGAACATAGGAAGAAAGAAACTATTTATTTCGCATTATGTAAATTCTACAAATGATTATACATATCTATTGCTATACAAATATTACTGTCATTATCATCATCGTCAGCCTATTGTAGCCCACTGCTGGGCATAGCCCTCCCCTGAGGGGTTATGCCCGTAATTACTATATACCTACTATTACTATATATGAATAATAATGTACTACGTTTCTAGTACTTAACAATGAGACAAGAAATGAACGTTTCTTAATAACTTACTGTGAATTAATAATAATGTAACAGTGATATGATAGTTGTTCCTTACACATTATTTACTCGAGTTCGAGAAGCTTTCGAGTAACGTTGGTGTTGCACGTCGACCGGACCACTCCACGTCGATGCATTGTCACTCGAGTGTCACTCACAAATGTTTGCCACTTAACAAAAAGAGGGCTGCACTGTCTCTACATGCTTATTGCGATTCCGGCGACGGATTTTGTTTTGTTTCAGCCAAATCGCAAAGTTCGATGAGTTGATTGCGATGGTGTAAAATTCTTAAACAATAAAGTCGCTAGGCGGTGCTTTGATTAATTTCGACTCTGATTTTAACTCTCAATAGCAAGTACGCGACAAATGTATCCATAACATTAACATCCTCATCGTCGTCATATAATACGGTGTGCGAGCTCAATCACAATTTTCTTTCATCACTGCCAGCACAATATATTAAACTAATGTATGTATACAACATATTGTGAATGAAATATTTTAAATTCACGTGTTCGTAAATCTACGTATGTACAACATGTAATTAGTTCCTTATAACTGGGTTGTTCTAAGCCACAATTAAATACCCGCCCGTACGTAGGTAGGTGTATTTAATCCATTCTGTACTGAAAGGTGAAATCGCGGTACATCATAAACTGGGTTGTCATCTGACGTACCATTATTACGCGGCTTAATATGTATGACAAATGAACGTAGTATGTTTTCTTCATGAAAAAATAAAATTAGTTGAACCAGGGACTTTTTCGTCTGTCCTCATACCCAATAGTCGATATTACTACAACTTATATTAGTCTAGAAAGGAGCTGTAAATAATTTATAAATGTAAATAAAATAGAGGACTGCCCCGTTGGTCGTGTTGGTTGCAAATGCGACTGTCACCAGTTACATTTAAGTCCCACTATGGAATAGATGGTGAGCCTATTGCCATATACCGGGCACATATCCAGACTCCGAGCCACTAATAGAAAATCTAAATTAGAAAATTTTCTAGTGCCCGACCCGGGAATCGAACCCAGGATCGAATTATTTAAAGATTATTCGAATGTTTCATTCTTTAACTAGACATTGTCATAACTATAGCTTAATGACATCTTATGTACAAATCTCTTATCCTGCGTCGATTAAAAGGCCATACTACTAAGAGCTAGACAAGTTTTAGTACTTTTCATGTTAACATATATACCAATTATAAACCAAATTGATCGGGTAATATACTTAATGGGTCAAAATTCAATATTTATGCTGCAAATACTTTCCGTGGCGGTAACGTCTCCCGTTTTCACAGGAGCGAAGCCGTACATTCTCTACGCTAGTAGGTGTGTACCTACCTACATACATACATATATTATAAAAAAAAGGAAATTCTTGCTGAGTTCTGAAACGTATGAAATCAAAATGGAAAACCTCGAAAGTTTGTCGAATGTTCGTCAAAAATCCGAGATTTCTAAAAGAGAAAAAATAAAATTCTCAAAGTTCCATAAGCTTTCTGTTCCAAATACAAATTTTAAAAATACTAAACAAACACACTCTGATATTCATCGTTGCCGCTGGCGTTGTATCCGTGACCTTATTCTTGCATTCTATATACGATATGAAGTATCTGAACCAAGCTTGGGGAACAGCTCACCACGCTGCATTAGAGCGGACTAGTTTTATCTTTTATTTAATTGAAACGTGCGTTCGTTGTATCATCGTCAACCTATTGTAGTCTATTACTGGATACATGCATCCCTTTAGGTTATGTTCATAATCCCCACACTGGGCATGAGGGGTGGGGACCGCGGAGCACAGTTTCCTGCACCGGATACACTGCTGCCCGTACGCAGCCGTGCAGCTGTGCCAAGATACAGCAGTAGTTCGTGGTATGCACAAGCTATTATCAGCTAGATAATTATTTAGTAAGATGAGAAAACCCATATTGAAGTGTGTCTAACATATAACCGATAATCATCATTAGATCCGGTTGGCCAGGGAAGAGACGTTCAAGGGGTGTATTTGGGATACATTAACATTGCACATAAGGATAGCTATGTATAGCAGGTATATGGTATATACATATTTTTGACATAATTACTTTTATTCATAATCAATGGCATTCTCTGCCGTGACCTCGCTGCAGTCGGCGGGAGCTCGTGAAGATGGACCTCGTATAGGTGCGAAACTAATCGAGCCATCCCGAAAAAACAACCGTGGGTCAAACTGGCGTAAACATAATAAGAAGAAAATATACACAACTTTAAATGAATTTTATTTTGGTGGCTATAAACTTTTAATATTTTATAGTGACACATTATTTATTTCTTATTAGTGCGATGTCAAACGTTTTCCTTTATTTGACGAATATTCTCATGTAAGTTCCAATGTTGTCGTTCGTGAGAATCTTTAAATCTTAGTCATTTAACACTGAACAATACAAATGATCGCTTAAGCAGCACATTTGATGTGATTTAAAAAACGAACGCAAATAGACACCGCAGATGTAATTACGGTTGAACAAAAACTAGTAAGAGCATAACATTGTAATACTATAACAAAAAAGTGATTTCCTTAATCACTTAATTCGAATCTTGGGTTCTAGTACAGTTACGAGTACCTATCTTAAGGCACAATCTAGATGTTATTCGAGATTCCTTTTAAATTTGTATTTAAAATTAAGTTAAATTCTTTTAAAGTTTAAAATAAATGGTGTAATACTTTGAATATTAGTCCTATCTGTTCCAGTTTTAAAATCAAGTAAACGGTTATAGAAGGACATAAAACGTTTGAACTAATCCCCAAGAGTTATGATGATCATAAGCAATTTGCATAGAATGTGAAGAGGTTATGGAAATATTTCTAAACTGTACATATTGTACCTAAGAGTAGCAGAAGTTGTAGTAACACAACCGTAACAAACAAAATAAAACGTCACACAAAAAATACATCTGCATCAATTAGAACTGGAGAAACGTGGACGGAAAGTTTAAAGTAATCCGTTTAAATGAACCAAGTTCTGGCATTTAGACTTAGCTAGCCCATTGACATTGTATTTAACTTAATTAATTGACAAGATGTGATAACTAGGTAACAGAAAAAGAAAATAATGAAAAGAATGAGTAGATTGAATGTAAAAGTGCAGACAATTATTCACATAAATGGAGCAGCGAAGTCGTCCTTCGCGGCGTCTCCAAACTTTCTTGCGGCCGGTCGCAGTCACGGAGCGCGTGCTCGGTTCGCTTTTTGCCGCTGGGTGCCGGCGCGGGCCAGATATTGAAATAATTGCTTTTTCAACGCCACGCCGTGCAAATGACATTCGTAATGGAGGTCGTTTTTTTATCGCATCTACGAGTGCGCGGACGAGAGTCGCTTGACAAAATTCAACGTTCTACAAAAATAACACATTTTGATGTGTTTCATACAAAATATCCACGTCCGGAACTCTCTTGGGTGTGGAATTAGTGTTATTATCAAACAACGCTTTCATGTATATACCATTAGAAAATTATGCAATTTTATAAACAATCTGACATGAGTCATTGGACATTGACTGGCGGCCTTATCTAAATTGAAATTAGATGAAATTTTATCACGACTGCTGTCGTAACATAGTAGCTATCCAGTTACGTGTTACACGATAACTACATCGGTATCTAAATTAAAATTGAGTGCGAATAAATTCTAACGCATTTCACACGTCGGTACGTACGGTCGTAGAACCTAACATTCGAGATGCGGCGTTTAATTTTTGGATAATTCGTGAAAATTGTAAAACTGTTAGCAGTGTAACTTCACAGGACAGTGTCCACGAGTTAATGAGCGCGGAGCGACGGTGGCAGCGTGGTGTTAAAATTTTAAATTATTGTGTGAACTTTCACAGTCATCGGACATCGCCGCGCCCTCGCGTTTATAACTAGCGATTGGAAGTAAAACGACCAAAACGAACAGTGTGCTTGTTTTATTTTTGTTCATTTCGAACGCCCACGGACCGATGTGAGATTGTTCTTAGGCCTG
>DWFO01000890.1:0-17766 GCA_018246595.1 Mimoniades nurscia nurscia
AGTTTTTCTGATGTGTAAACGGATAGACTTAGTGCCTACTTTATATGTATATACTTAGTTCATAAAGTATGTATAATTTAATTATAGTTATATTACTTTTAAATCGTAATTCCTAGGTCCATCCAAGGTAGGCAGACAGCACTGAATGTCAAATATCTCTATGCTCACCGACCTGACATGCTTCTTCTGCATTCATCACTCTCTTTCCATATGCATGCGGTTTCATATAACTAAATAATTTTCTTAAAAGAATAAAAAAATAAGAAATCCCTTATGTATACCTTATAATCATAATACACTGCAAGTAATAACAGTTTTATTCGTCCAATTTTAATAACTATAACTATTATATTATTTGCGCTTACTTCTGATTAATTCAAATGCGTTATTGCAGTTAAAAGTGATATATTTACAAAGTACATGATATATCACACTTTTAAATAGTAATTAATTTTAAATTTATAAAGTACATGATTTTCTTTACTATATTCTTCTATTCTATTCTATTTTTCTATATATTTTGTTCGTGTATTTTATTGCCATTCTAAATTGATGGGTCCGTAAAAGTAGATGTCCCAGTTCATGCCACCGATTACGTTCGGCGGGATGTACCATTCGTAATAGTAATATTTGAACCGTCTTTGCGAATGGCAGTACGTGATCCGAGGCACGCACATCTGGAAGTTGTACGCCGTGCTGCGGAACGTGTCCTCCTCATAAGCGGTGGCCCTCAGAAGTATACACGTTGGAATCCTCACCAAATCCAACCAGCCCTGGAATGAATTGTATTTTTCGTACTATATACAACATTTCGTAATCATATACAACAGTCGAAGTCTCCAAAACTTGCGCGCACGTGTGAAGAAAGTGAGCAATTAAAGTTGCAAATAATACAGCTCATGTTAAATTGTAAAACACGTTACTTACCCTAACAATAACTTTTCCTAAAATCTCTATATGATCCTTGTGAATGTGAACGTAAAAGTGTTTATCTGAACGTTTGCAATCGCCAAATATGTACTCGCTGTGGGTGTGCTCTGTGAAAGGTAATGCTGGCTATATATCGACATACATATAACATCACGCCTGTATTTCCCCCAAGAATAGGCTCATAGTACTACCTCATTTCATCTGTTATGTTACACATCGCATGAAATAGGAGGTGTGCCTATGCCATACCCGGGCACAAAACCCAACTCCGCTATACTATTGGGAGTTTCAAATTAGAAAAACTTCATAGTAACTTTTCGGAACTGGGGACCGAGCCAAGGATCTCCCGCTCAGCATTCACGCTTGGTACCATCAGAGGAGTCAATTTATAAAGATTTTATATAACAACAATTTTAATAAACAATACATTTACAACACAATGACTTAATAAACGACGGCATAACTATGGAGGAGAAAGACATTAATCCAAGCAAAGATCGTGATCATCATCATTCTAATCGTGTGCTCATGTCTGAGAGTCGTGACTACCAAAGGCAGTCTTGTAAGTAGGGGCTATCCAGGGGCTTTGTGCAGCATTTTGAGTCCCGCAGCCAATGTTTTCGAATGTAGAGTTAGAGTTACAGCTAGCACCAATTAAATAAGCACAAATTAACTTGATCTGCCCAAAAGGAACTTTAGCATGTTGTGAAGTAGCAAACTTACAGGTTTGGTCTTCAGGGATATCACGGAATCTTACTCATTTAATTTACATCCGAGGAATATTACTCACTCGACTTAGGTGACAATACGTGTGTTCAAGTTGAACAGTTGACTTAAGATGATTAGTTTCCCAGTAACGACTTTGTAAGCACTCGTTTTATGATATCTATCCTTTTTTTTACATTGGACACGTTCTTACCAACATCCTTTTCCGAATTGGTTAAATCTAAGTCGTTCAGTGATGTGAAATACTGCCAGCATACATGGTGCCCGACTGCAACCAATCATATATTAAGTATATTGCTAGTGTATAAGCTTATTGGGAATACTGTGAATTCGCAATGTATACATGAAAATTTTCTTAACGTAGCGAATCTGCAGCTTTAATCTTAAATAATTCCCAACATAAACAAATGTTGGTTTAATTTTCAACAAACAGTAAATAAATACTTACATAAATTAAATAAAATCCCTAGATGAAAGTGAATATTGAGAAACATTTTAAAATATTTAGCCGCAATGAAACATTACAGACTCATTTTTTGACTGACGCTTGGTCTGTTCGACGAGTATTCTCGCCTTATATATATATAAACATGCTGTCTGCGAACGTCAGCTCTTTGCTTATAAACAGTGTGCATTAATGTTTTCTTTAGCTCTTTTTACAACAATGTAATGTATGAAAATAAATAAAGAAATCATAATAAATAAATAACTTAGGACGATATATGATCCCAAAAGTAGGCAATGCTCATCGCACAAATATTTGTCCCGGAAGGGAATCCAACACAAACTCCGGCTCATCAGTCAGGTTCACTAACCACTAGACCAGCAAGCCAGTTATTTATGTTTTCTTACATTTGAAGCTATATAGAAGTCTGAGAGGTTATAAGTTAATGTTAGTTTTACAAAAATAAATATGTTGATTTCGTATATTATAAATGCAGGTAATAAACATCCTGTATATTATAAATACAGGTAGCATTACAAAAAAGTTTAACGATAAATCACAGTCACATACTAATAGCACTGTCTGCATGTTGTGTCACAAAACAATAAAGTGTATATGTTAAATTTGACTTTAGCATAACCAGTGTTCTATAATCAAAAAAATAAAACAAGTACGAATAAATATAGGTACAAAATAATGTATTAAAAGTATATTAAAACATGCTTATTGCACTTACCAATTTCGTCTGGTCGTGTTTCATGTTCACGTACGTGCAGGTTAGTATTCATTTAAGATTTATTCATCTTACATATCGTATGATATGTGTGTTACGAGTGGTCAATTCAAATTTGAAATCTCATTACAGGCTTGTGAAGAAGAGCTCACGAAGACTGGCATTCCAGTCACTTGGCATCAAAGCTCATCAGCCAACAACGTACTTTCAGTTCCTCTCTGTTACAACGAAGATAATTTAATTACTAGAAATTGTATAAACAACAATTGGGAACCTTCTCTATCAAAACTTAAACCATGTTTGCAAGCTGTCACGCATTACGATCTATTAGCATGTCCACCGAGCTTTGATAGGATTTCAGAAAAACATGACGAATATTGCTATCAAATAAGTAACGTGTCTCATTGGAACGATCCATGTATCACAAGCGGTGGAGCACCCCTTATTACAGATCTCCCTGAGGATGACGTATCGTCCTTATTAGATTCTTTGAGGAGTAAAAATGTGTCCAGATTTTTTTGGCTACCAGCACGACGTGGTCAAATATTTGGTCTGTTACGTTGGACAATTCCAGGGCCAAAATGGAAATGGCAAGTGAAAGCAAACAATAGTCTACGTTTACAAAGTTCAATTTTAACGAATTGCTTGTTACTAGATGTTGAAAAAAAAGTTATAACAACAGAAGCTTGTGGTAAAGAGTATCCAAGCATATGTATTTATATTAATGACATGCACTATCCTGCCAAATGTCCTGAAAATTATCACGCTTTTCGATTTATGCCTTTCGATGATATATGCTACGGCATAGAACAATCTAAAGAAAATTTGACATTTGACGAATTTCTTCTAGAGAAGTGCCCTAATCCTATGAGCGAAGGAAAAAATAACGACTTGACCAGATTCATTTTCAAAAAGATAGCTAAATTAAATAACATACCAGACAATGTATGGTGTTGGTTTACGCGCTCGCATATAAGTTTTGACGTAGAAAATTACACTATTGAAAATAATTCTTCATGTCCTCAGTCACAAGTTACGATAAACAACGATGGTACATTGAGGTTGTTGAACTCAATCAGAGAAACAACTTTGTCTTGCATGGCGTGCGAGAGAAAAGTGATATATGGAAAAACAGAATTCGCTTTCGAGTATAGTGACGAAGAACAGCTTATGTATCTAACCGTTTATTTTCCTTCAGGTTTATGGAAATATAATTACTATGATAGAGGTGTTCAGTGTTTTTCCAATGCGCAAGGATTTGTTAAAGTTATTGATGTAAATGACGTCCCTTTTTTTGAAATAAGGTCTATTGATACTGATGTTGATGCCGTTGAAAAAATTGTGTACATAATTAAACTTGTCACAGATAGGTCAGCGCAATATTGGTGTGAGGGGCATACTAAAAAATTTTCTTTAATCACAACAGAAAAAATCGTTATAAATCCTCAAGGCAGTAAAGTACATGTATTTTCTTTAGTCATAAATAGATATTTTGAAAATAATGATGAAGATGATTTAGATACCTTTATGAAAGATTTTTCTAACCACATAACTATTATATTCGATGCCCAAGAATCTTTAATCATGAATGTACTTGAGTATAATATGAATAATTTAATGGTTTTGTTCCATTTACACGTAGAGATAGCCGATATTTATGGTAATGATAGTAGCAACATAGTGAGCATGTATGAAAATTTAAAAAGTATTGCAAAAAATGATTTAATCAAATACAATTACACATTTGTAAATATATCTAGCTCATTATTTTGTTTGCCTGCGACTTCAATTGACAATTTAGTTACGCTCAACTGGGAAATGACATCTATAGGGAATATAGCAGCCCCAGCCCAGTTTTGCTTACAAGCGAATGGCTTACCCGTGAAAAGATTCTGTTCAGGTTCATACATACTTGGCAGTATTTGGGGAGATATTGAAGGAAGTTGTGATAATAACTATGTAGCTTCCAATACAACAACATTTTTGTATAACTTTGTGAAAGGCCAAGTACCTGAAAATGACACATCTAGCTTTCTCGTTGATGGTCTAAGTTTCGTTCTTAGTGATGTCAACGATATAATTCCAGCAGATATATACTACCTATCAATTTCACTAAAACGTGTTTTATCAATTGCCGAAAATAATGACACTTTGGTAAACATGGGTGATATAGATAACATGGCTTGGGTGATGGATAGAGTGTTATCATTGGATTACAGCTACTTACGTCTAGCGCAAACGCTTAATTCTACCAATGTTATTTTAGACTCTGTGAATGACATCATAGAGATATTATCGTACAAAAAAGTTTCGGTTAGCAGAAGTTTACAAAATTACGTTGGAAAAGAACCTGAAGTATTTGCGATACAACCGCAATGTATAATATACATATGTTATCCCGATCAAAATAATGTCAGTGGAATAGCTGTTATCAATGAAAATTTTGCGGATAACTTTACAGAAATGACAGTAAAGCCTTTATATAGTAATACAACGTTAGACGAAGTTCTAACAATAAAAAATTTGGAAGTAGCGGTATGGGTACCAGATAATGTATTAAATAGTCTTAAACGCAAAGGAAACCACTCCAATGGTGACATATCAGTTGATCAAAAACTCAACATTATTATCAGCGTATTTCACAATGATGCTATTTTCCAAGAATTGGAAAATAATAAACTCAAAGTTAATAGTCGTATAATAGGTATATCTATTCCAAATTTTATATTGAATTTTAAAAATTATGTACCATTAGTATTTAAAAACTTACGATATTCCGATGTAGAAAATTTTTGTGGGTACTGGGACTTTAAAGGACATAAAACAGAAAATATGCCAGGATCGTGGTATGCACGAGGATGCTTCTTAAAAAGATCTATTGACAACATCACCGTATGTGAATGCTATCATTTGACTCATTTTGGACATCTACTAAATGTTGGTAATTCCAATAAAAGCGACATCGACGAGTTTCATGCTAGAGCATTGAATATCATAACATTAATAGGTAGCTTCCTTTCGTTAATAGGCATTACTTGCATTTGGTTGACGGCTTTCGTTTTTCAAACCTGGAGAAAGAAAGCTGGTACTAAGGTATTGTTACATCTATCTGTGTCCATTGCGCTCCCGTTGATATTTTTAATAGTTTTCAACTTAGATACCACAATATTTGTCGAGAAAAACGGTGTATACGATATTCATGATAACATGAAAGCAGTATGCATTGCCCTGGGTGCACTTTTGCATTACTCAATTTTAGCCAGTTTCATGTGGATGTTATTAACAGCTATATTGCAGTTCATCAGATATGTAAGAGTTTTAGGAATACGACGACCGTCTAGATTTATGTTAAAATTAACTGTTATAGGTTGGGGAATTCCAATCATTCCAGTCATGGCAGTTGTACATATTAATAAATTTAACTATATACCAGATCCGACAACTTGCTACAAATGTCATATTTGCTATCCGAAGGGCATATTATTAATTTTGTGTGTAGTGGCACCAATTTGTATTGTCCTCCTCATTAATATGATATTATTTGCTTTTGTTTTATGGTCTGTATCAAAAGGTCCCGATGGAAAGATGAGAACAACAGACCTGGATCTTATTGGAGCTCAGCTTAGATTGTGTATGTTTTTATTCTTCCTGCTTGGCCTCACGTGGATTTTTGGGATTTTTTCATTTTCTAAGAATTTAGTTTGGTCATATTTTTTCTGTTTGACCTCGTCCTTGCAAGGTTTTGTATTATTTGTTTATTTCATTCTATGTGACCCGAACACGAGAGGCTTGTGGGTGACATTGATGAAACCTCACTACCGGTCCAATACACCTAGAGAAAGTATTACAAGCATCAGTAGTGGATAGATAGATATCACTAAGTATAATTCTATCTCTTTTTTTATTTACATCATAACCCCAGATCCCTTATTCAGTGAGCAAAGAGTACCAAACACTAAATTAAAATTATATTGTATTGTCGTATTTTTTAATATTAAACTGTCCAACATGATTTATGTTTGTACTAGTGTTAATTATAACATTATTTATATGATAAACAATATAAATGTACAAAAGTTATATACAATTATATGATAAGCAATCAAAATGTGCAAAAGTGATATACAGTGAAAATATATAAAAAATGTAATGTAACTTTCTTTGTATTTTCGTGTCGTTAAACGTAGCAATTCCAAATTTTGTAAATATTTAAGCGTATTGCCGTTTATTATGAATCCATAGCGAAGAATGTAATCAAAAGACTGTGAATGTGTAACTTACTAGTCTGTTTCCAAAATAAACATTGCCATACGGGCTCATATTACAGTCGGGTAAAAACGTGTACTTAATCAAAAAGGAATTATTTTAAAGTGTATACAATGAGTGAATTCAACTGTAGTATATTCTTGTTATATATGGGTAAGTTACGAAATTGTACTGTGTAAAAATTGTGTAAAATAAACGGTCAATGAACAAATTTAAGTCTTTGTATAATATCCAGTTACTATAAGGCGTAAGTTATAACACGTACCTATAATTAAAAAAAACTCTTATAATGACCACGATTAAAAGAAACTTTATCCAGTTAACATAACAAATCAAATTGTTTAGAAGTAAAAATCCATAATTTGTTATTCATATTAATTTTTTAATATTTCATATTTAAAGGGCAATCAAAACTTTTTTTTGGGCTAGCCCTTGAAATAATAGAACATGTTAGAAAGGGTCTCCGGTCGTGGATAAAAACTGAATGAAACAAGCCGCTTCTTGCAGGTACATTTTTGCTGTCGATGCCCATCTGTGGATGCTGGAGGGCAGTTCCTGCTAACCAAGCTATGTACGCTCGCCGTGCGATGGATATTGACATCGATTCTAAGAACATGATGCCCGATGATATTCTACCGAGGAGTGAGTCATAAAACACAGAGGCCCGATACACTTAACATTAAGTGACAAATGTACAAAGGTGTTGAGTTACTGTTCTATCATAATGCCGGGCAGAGGGCGCTGAAAGCTAAATATCTATATCCTTACAGACCTACCGTGCTTTTTCTACATTCATCGCTTTCTTCATACACGCACGTCAACTCAGGAAGTGAGGTGTTGGATGAATGAACGCTATACCTGTGAATAAACTACCGTAACACATGTTTCTACTGTTAAGCAGCAGCTTCTACATTACAGCGTTTTAGATTGAAGGTATATCGATATAACATGCAAGGATATATCATTATAATGAGCAAGAGTATATCGATATAACATGCAAGAGGATATTGATATGATATGCAAGGGTATATGAATATAATATGCAAGGATTATAGCGATTTAATGTGCAAGGATATATTGATATAATATGCAAGTGTATATCGATATAACATGCAGGGTTATATCGATATAAAATGCAAGGGTATCTAGATATAATACCTGACTAGGGCGAAACATTCCAAAGTAAAGTATCACAGCGACACATCTATGAGTCAAATAAGTTTCAATGTTGGTTTAAAGGCTTGAAAGGTGGGTACAAGAGCGTAGTACACTCCCACGTTTCACAGCTGATAAACAACATATATCATAATGTGTACTTAGTGCATGACAATTTTTTATTTTTTACGCCTAGACATACCAAATACGAGTGAGTACTCATCGCGCAAATATGTATTTTGTTTGATTCCCACCTATACCTAGGTGGGAATCAAGCTCACCCTCAGCAATCTAATTCATTAGCCACTGGACCGACGGGCTAGGCAGCAGTGGTACAGTACAAGCCGACGTGATAATTATGATGTTCACATTATTACAGCTACATTAAACCACGTATACAAATTTGGCTGGTGCAGACCCGACGTGATTTCTCGGCAGTTCTTGAGAAAAGCCGTCAACATGACACTACCATCGTGGAGAGACACTCAAGCTGATTATATTTATGTATATATCCTTTTTCAAATATATTTATATGAATACGTCTCGAAAAAAAGTCGATAAAAAAATTGAATTGCAGATTATTAGAAAAATAATGTGTAGTAAATTTAATCGCTCATTGCACGCATTATAATTTAACAATAGTGGTCACCCTTACAACGTGAACACAGAGGGTGTTCAGGTGAATTGGTATTTTTAACATATATACATATGTAGAGGTGGTTCAGTATTGGTTTCAATTGACATCATATTAGTCTCAATTATAACAGTGTTAGTCTCGATAAGTACAGTATTATCCTGATTATTACTATAGTATTAGTTACATTTGAGACAGTATTGGGCTCAAATTGTAAAGTACTGGTCTCATTTGGTCCAATATTGCTCTAATTACAAACATACTAAAGGTGGTAGATCCCTCTGTGGTTCGACTCCGGTGGCACCACCGCCACACCTATTTCTGCCTTATAACAGCAGTGTTAAGCGCTACTGTGTTCTGGTTTAGAGGGTGTGGTAAGGGAGACATACTTTTTCAAGGCATTCCAGCTTAGTCCTCAGGGGTAGAGGCGCATCTGTGGTCGACTTGAGATAGGAATCTATTCTTATCTGGGGCTGATTAAAAATGTCCATGGGCGGCTTTAGCCACTTACCATCAGGTGGCCTGCATGCTCATCTGCTACTTCCATATTATAAAAAAAAAATTACATTTTCCAGTTACTTGAAAACAAACATACGCAGAGATATAATTTCCAATGCATCGTGATGAAAACCTACGTTAATCGCAAGTACATGTTCTACAAAAGCCGCCTGCCAATTTCCTACTGCCAAGGCGTCGTCCTCATTCTCATGATGAACACCATAAAGCGCTTCGAGCTGCACGAATTCTACTTCCACATGAAATTATCTATGCCCGCAAATTTAGTCTTCGAATTTTATCATGCTCCTGCATTGTGAAAAAATTAAAGTTTTTAAATTATATTTTATTGTTTTCATTTCGCGCGTGCGAGGTGTGGTGTATGCATCGTTTTATAAATGTGATATGATTTTACAGAACACATAAATAAATGTTTAGTATTTTTTAAAGTAACTTCATGCCAGTAATCCCCGAAGAGGTGGTTAGAGGAATGTAATACATAATACATGAATACAATAGTAATTTTTAAGTGTTCATAAAAAAATATTTAGACTGTCTCGTTGGTCGTGTCAAGATGTCCTGGGCTCATATTCCGGGTCGGCACTAAGCTAGAAAGATCCAATAAGATTTTTCTAACATAGATTTCCTAGTAGTAGCTTGGAGTCTGGATATGTGCCCGATGTATGCATGGAAAAAGGCTACCATCTATTCCACAGTGGAACGTAGAATTTGACATGCGAATTACGTTCTGCCCAACTCTTCGATTTACGCAACATAATCGAGTTTTATATTTAATCAAGACCTTGCTATAAATGCTGTCCATACATAATATATCATATGGAACTGAAGCATTACTTTCTATCGATATACTCTTTAAGCCAGAACGCCGTTATGCATACATCGCTGCTTAACAGAGTAGACACATTGCTGATATTCAAGTCATTAGGGTCGACGGGAATGTCCGACGAGCGTACATACGAGTAGCTCGATTAAAGGAGCGCAATAACAAGTAGACATCGACAGCAGCCGGTCGTTATATCCAGATATGCCTGTGCTCCCCCCAACCGTATTTATGCGGCTGTCTAAAAATAACATTTTACCGTTTGGGTAAGTTATTAACTAAATATACGTTAATAATTCCATTAATGTTGCTAGAATATATAAACAAAAATGTTAACAAAACAAAAAACCAACTTCATAAAGAAACAAATTAAAATGCAAAAAAGTAAAAAAATAATTCGTCTAAGTCAATCAAATTTTTACATTAATATAATGTAGGTACAACTATTGTTATTTTTGTAGTCGGCCTCAGTCAAGGAAACATTACAACTTCTATACGAACCACAATATATTGTGAGTACCTATTGTGACAGACCATCAAAACCTATATATACCCATTTACAAATTAACTTTTAATTTACTTATCTCGCCTACCTATCTTGGCTTGTTTTTCGGAAGTCGGTTAAAAAGAAGCACCGGCAGATATATAAGGAAACCTTGAGATGTTTGACACCCGCTGGTGGTGAAGATATGTATTTTTTTTATGATTACTGTTATTATTGTATTATGACGCCAGGACCCTGACGAAATAGGCAGAGGGCTAGAAATAACAAATATTTTAAATATTGATATACATATATAAAGATGAAAGGTAAAGAATGCAGTTATCATTCCACGATTTGTTTTCAAATGTCTTAAGAGGTATTGTGTTTGTAAACATGAAAATGAGAAATCTGCTATATTCCTACAATCTGTAACACAGAATGGATGTGTCACAAATCCTAGTATTCATATGTACGTATCTAAATTACATTTACTGATACAATTTTATGGTATGACTATTCAACTATTATATTTTCATTTTAAGCAACTGTTATTTATCTTTTTTGTTTTATAAATTTAATTTCGGTGTTACATAATTACACGCATCTGTGTATAATTCTACATTCCTCTATTCTACATGAAATAGGAAGTGAACCTACTGACATACGCCGAGCACAAATCCAGCCACTGCTGGGAATTTCAAGTTAGAAAAACACAATAATACTTTGCCTAAACTTCTTGATAATTATTATAATATTTATATAGTTTTGTTTTCAGTGCCATTTCATTTTGGAAAATGTGAACTTCGTGACTTTTTCATTTGTCATGACGACTTCAACCTGAAGCCGCCAGACGGCGTCCTGAAGGAGCACACCTTCACGTGGCTTGGCTTCGCTCAGTATTTACACGGTCTGTACTGAATATTTGTTTTCTTTCTAGCAAAATATGGGCATAATATTCTCTCACTAACAAACATTTCTATTCAGTTATCTTTGTAATATTGTTTTATATTTTTGTTTTTCAAGCGGACACCATAAAGTGAACAATTTGGAATGTTTATATAATATAGTCATTAACATTTTTTCTATGTCGACAATAATTTTATTTACGTAAATATTATATGAATTATGACTCCACCAATGATTCAGTTTTGATTGTAAAATCATTTCGTTATTTTCGTTTTCAAGCGGACCCTACAATTGGACACAAAGTACAATATACATATCGTATTTACAATACAATTGACTATTTTCGAGTATTTTTATAAAATTTTATATTTTTTTTCTACCCCGTAAATATTGTTAGACAACATAACACGCCTGTATTCCCCCGAAAGGGTAGGTAGAGGAGTCTACCTCGCCCACACATTACTTTATTTATATTATACGTCCCACCATAGATATAAAATAATAGACATACCGTGTAAAACTAATCGGCAAAACCCTTTATCGCACGTGGGCTCCACGTGCGATAAAGGTTTTCGTTTACAAATGTTTATTTCGAGTTTAAAAAGCATAATTAATTCACTAAATTGTATTTATCTTTATAAACGAATAAAAAAAGATAAAACAACAAAAGATTTTGAGAAGTCCATATCACACTTAATTGCAAACAAACTTGAACTTAAACATACTTTAAACGATACACAAAACACATCGATTGTAAATATGTTGAGTCCTACCAAATGATTTAAATTATTTAATTATAGTGAATGTGGAATGACAGAAATTAGTCGCGAAACGAATAAGTCTCTTATCCAGACGACCAACGAATGGAACACTGCTAGCGGATCTTTCCAGATATACGAGGATTTAAGGCTCTTCAAATCAATATTGAACAGGATTTTCCTAGGCATTTGTTTACCATCTTCCATCAGAGCTTTCTATTTCCAGATCGCGGCCTACCGCTAGCCTTTAAAAAAACACCCTACTGATTTTTGGGCTGAGAGTTTTACCTGCCGTTGATAATTCTGTGTTACAGTTACAACCGGCCTTCCCCACCATAGCAAAGCGCCGCGCGTTATACTCATCCACAAGCAATTCGCTGTCGGAACAGCCACAGACTTGCTGCAACTCCCTAAGAACTATAAATTGTAAGTTACTAGGTAGAGATCATAGCAATATATAAGAAAGAAAAATAGAATCTCTTATTATTCTCCCTTATTGTACTTTCTTATACCCTAAGACTTAGCCCCGAGTAATGTAACAGTTATTGTACTCTCTGTTATACAACTGTAGATCATAACTGGGTTTGCGTAAGCGTTACGAAAAAGAGCAATTACAAAGATAAATCTGAAAACTTCAATTCATAAAATAAATAAATTTTAAATAATTCTGCATTTATGTTGTAGAGGACACATTGTGTTCGGTGATTACGAGCGCGATGAAGAAGACTGCGGTCTCACGCGGACACAAGTGAAGTTGGGAGTGGTGTGCCCTCGCGCGTACATTGAGATTCCGTACGTCGACATAACTCCACATCCCGAGTACTCAAGGTACCTCAAGAACACCTCCATAATAACTTTAATATCGATAATTTTAATATTTTTTATCGACATTACGTATAAAATCATCAACTCCGGTGTATACGTATACTTCGAATCAACTGAATTAAATATGTAGAATGACTTTAAATTACGCAATAGACACAAGTTAAACAACATTATTAGTGTACGAAAATTCATTTGCATATAAATGTATATTCGCATACGACCTGAGTTCGGCACGGTACGGTATACAGTAATCGCTTTTTTTTAAGAAAATCATGTGAGTAACCAAATAATATTAAAAAAAATATTTTTTAATTACAAAGACACGATAGAAGTCGAGAATATGACTTTCAAAAACTAAATTAAACGCAGCTCATTTGTCGATTTCCCTTTTTATCTTCGCTACATTGAATATAACAACTAACCTTAAATAAGGCTAAAAATAAAGGCTTAATTATGAAAAAGCCAATTATTTTGGCAGATCAACATATTGAGAAAAAGTTATAATTATCTATATTATAAATTACAAACTTCACTATTAATAAATAAGCTTCACCAGTGTTAATGTAAATTGTTTACTTATATTGTGCGTACCATGTTACGTGGAACATACAGATAAAATTTTGCTTTGATTTCATTTGTTAAACATAATGTATGACGCCCGTATTTACTCGGCTATTAACAGTACCTACTTGCCACCTGGCTTTCTGTATTTTGTTTTACAGTGTCTTACTGTTGTAGTTTAAAACAATATAGGTATAGACTAATTTTAAAACATAAGTACATGAAACAATAAATTCATTATTACGTAAATAAAAGATATGATAAAAGATATGTTTTGTGATAGTAAAAATGTATTTCAGATTCGGTGTGGGCAATAGCTTAGCTTTGATTAAGCTACTTCGGCCAGTCAAATCAGGTAAACATAACTCAAATATATCTTAATTAATCAAAATGCTTAACTGAAACAAAAAAAAAACATTTTATGTTGCAAATGAAACAAAACGGTATGTCTCCTTAATTATGTACCGCTTAATATTTATTGTTCGACATTAATTTCAGAATACATGATACCAATTTGCTTACCATCGGTTATGGAACGTAAAAAGAAAAAGAAAGTTAAATTCGTATTTATGGTTGACTACATAAGCTGTAAGTATATATTACGATTAGTTATGTGTAAATTAGAATAACAGATCTAGGCTCTTAATATTTTTTTTATGTATTGACACTTTAACACACAAACAACATTACATATAGATTCATAAAAGTAACATCACGCCTGTAATCCCCGAAGAGGTAGGCAGAGGAATGTAGAACACTCCTATGTTTCACCAGTTACTTTTAAGTCCCACGATGGAATAGGTGGTGAGCCTATTGCTATATACCGGGCACATATCCAGACTCCGAGACACTACAAGAAAATCTAGATTCATGCGACAATATAGTGGTTCTTTTATGAAATTAAATAAAATATTATTAAAATAAAATATTATTATTAATTTTCCAAGAGGATATATAAGGATTCGAGGATATATAAGGAGGATAATATGCACAGGCTAGGCCAACAATGATGCATACTACCAGATTTTTTCTAATAAGTACATTTGTTTTTTAAGCCGTACCAAGAGATTTCGATTCAGAAAGAATGGGCAAGAAGACGCTGAAATTGTACACACACAAGGAATGCAGAAGACACAGAATGAGAACGGTAATTATTTAATCCGGTTATTAATCCAGTTATTTAGTCCACTACTTTCGCGATCGTCGAGCACTTCCTTGAACAATTTGATCTGTACTTGAAGGATATTGCTCATTTTCTATTATTATATGTAGCATAGACTAGTGCTTGGAACAACACTGGCAGTAAAACGTTGAAATATAGCCTGTTCGTTATAGTTTGATGAAGTGAAATTATATATGAATCATAGTTAACTTAAGTGGATTCAACTCAATGCCCTTTATGTTATACGAGTATGTTTAAAAATAACGTGCCTTATTGTTTTACTTAGATACTTTTTGCTAGGTCAATGACTTTTCAAGTTGTAAGGATTGGCAGAATCAAATTTATAATACGCTAGTTGGAACCTATACGCTTCGCTTGGGCACATTGGAGGGACATGGATGAGAAATGGGGAACAAACCAAAGCATTTGTTGCACATAATTTTAATTTTGCAAAACTTGTGTGTATATTATATTCTCGTTTTTAACAGAGACTCGGGAGTGAAGGTGTGACGCACGTTCTCTGCAGCTCAGGTTGTGGCGTCCGCCCTGGAGCGCCAATAGTCAGTCATGCCGCGGAAGGACCCTTCCAGGTTATCGGAGTCGCGGCTGGTGGTGAACCTTGCTCGCGTCGATCGATGAGAAAGAAGCTCAACACAGAACCGCCGCTATACATTGATGTGTACCCTTACGTGACTTGGATAGTCAATACGATCACAGCACACGTGATGCCTCGGCCGTACCCCCAAAACTTCATGCTCGTTGAAGGCGGTTCCAGTTAGTATCAAATGTTCTTAAAAAGTCCCAAAAAGTATTTCCAATTATTTTCATTATTTTGAAATTGTAGTATCTAAACAGATTTTCTTAAATTCCAACTTATTCATATAAGTGGTAACTTGTTCATATTACTAGTGGTTTCGATGAGTGTAGAGCTAGCACAGACAGGACAAAATCAGCTTTATCCTAGTATTATGACACAAAAAATAAATTGCAAATTTTTAATCATAGATTTTATTAATCTGGGGCATTGTCATTACAGTAAAGCACATTGAGCACAGGCTCTATCGTATTAGAAAAAAAAATACTTACACTGTTGTACTCTATATTTACTGTTATACTCTATAATTACCCTTTATTCTATTATACTCTATATTTACCCTTTACTCTATTATACTCTATATTGACTGTTATATAGAGGTAATATATGAGCATAAAAGTTAATGCAGGTATACTAATGTTATATTATATATACTAATATTATATTATCATGAATTATATATTTTACAAAATCTATGTAGGTTGCAAAAGAGAAATAATTGAAAATATTACCTTTAAGTCTAGCCTATATTATTAATTGTACGCCAGTCTTAAAAGCTCGATTGAAAGCATTCCTTCCGCTCTAAATATAGGAAATTTGATGCGTGTTAGTTAGTGCTAACACTACCGGCCAACGCCCTAACTATGACATCATGAGGTGAAGGTTCCAAATACAGCAATACTTTAGGGGGAAAACGAGGGAAACCATAATTGCATAAAGTCTCCTTTAAAATAACGTGGTGTGCATGATATCCTCGCTTTGTTACATTATCAAAGATATTAGTGTCAATTAAATAGGTACTAAGACGTTAGAATACTAGATTTATAAAATAGATTTGTTAATTTGCTGTCAAAGCATATTATCATCATGTGGCAGTTTATTTGACGTTTAAAAAAGAATCGAAAATCGAATTTTGCGTATTAGGTCTTTGTTGGACTATGTAAACAGTTTATACCTGTAAGCTGTTTTGTGTTTTTCAATGTGTTAGTGATCTGTTTTGTGAGATGGTTAGATGGTTTCTATGCTATTCAGACTGGTCTTGGTTTTGGGTCAGGGTATATGTATGTGTAATTATTTGTCTTTGGGCATTCATAGTACTTACTTGCAGCTCATGGTTCATGGGGATGGGTAAGTCAAGCTTATGTGTAAGTCGAATTTCTTAGGGGAATGTTAATGCTAGCAAATTAAATGAAGAGCCATTTAATTAAAGGTCAAATACTTATTGCGCGAAAAAAAAAGAGAACAGCGGGATCCAAAACGTGCGTACGTGTATAATGTTAACTCGCAATGTAGGGTGAAGTTGAGTAAAAAAGCTATTTCGCTACCAAGGTTACGTTTACTCTTACCGCTCGGTGTGAACCACGTGGCGTCATTGTTATTTTGGGATTAATGATGACATTTTAACAACAACATCGTATAAACACAGCTAATGCCTACACGTGCCTACGTGTATATTATATACTTCCTAAAACATTACCTATAACTACTAATCACTCGGAGTCTGGATATGTGCCCGGTGTATGTTAACAGGCTCATAACTTATTCCACAGTGGGACGTACACGTACGTACATAACTGGTGAAATGCGGCAATCTACCGCCTTCTTCACGTATTACAGACATGATGTTTCGTTTACCTCCATGTACCTTTAAAAACAAAAACACTAGTGAAATCTATTAAACATAAAATATATTATATTTATCTAGCATCTGGTGTAGTTTTCCGAACGTGCATCGGCGGAATCGACTACAGTTGTCATAAAGATAAAAAAAAATGTTAATGTTTGTTCGTAATAAATAATACAATATTAAATGTTTCAAGTGATTTAATCTATCATTTAACATAATTGATATTCACGGTTATACTTAAATAGGACCAAAATGTTACATAACTATCAAATATGCTTCTCTGAATATGAGTTACTCCACCGATATACCTATGTAAGGTATGTTCGGGTAAGATCGGACTAGGGGTAAGATCAGATAATTCAAATAACTGTAAAACGCGCCAATATTTTTTAATTCTGATAACA